>JAUJYZ010000627.1:0-73893 GCA_033675265.1 Actinostola sp. cb2023
ACTACGAGAATCTTGAGCTCAACACATCGATTTCCGCCTTTTATGACGGCAATGACATTTGGTTTAAAGGAGTAGATGTGGCAACGGCTTTAGAATATGAAAATACAAGGAAAGCTATAAGAGATCATGTGGATGAGGAGTACAAAACAGAATGGTCTAATATTAAAAAAACCGGGGGAACGAAAGTGACCGCTATTCAACCACACACTATTTTCATTAAAGAACCGGGGTTGTATTCTTTAATCTTTGGTTCTAAAATGAAGGCAGCCAAAAAACTTCAATCTTGGGTATTTTCTACAGTATTACCTTCCATACGAGAGCATTGAACTTACAGTACTGGCAAGCAGTTTGATGTGTGGGCTCCTGGTAACAACAAGCTGATGTTTAAGATACAAATACGATCTCCATACTAAAGTAGTTAGCTATATAAGGCGCTTCCATCCATATTTACTGATAGTTGCTGGCTTAGGTGAAAATCAAGACTCAAGTTCTAAAAGAATTAACTCTTATAGAAAAGGTTATATGAAGGGGCAGCCCGATTTAATCATTAATAATTATCATAAAAAATATTGGGGTCTTTGCATTGAATTTAAAACGCCCACGGGAAAAGGTATTCTATCAGCAAATCAGGAGAATCTATTAGATAGATATGAAGATAATGGGTTCAAATGTGTTGTCCCTAATGATTACGATCTTATTATAAAAGAGCTAAACACTTATTGTAGAGATATTAGAGTATTGTGCCTCTACTGTTGTAGGAAATTTATATCAAGAAGAACATTAAGAAATCACGAGCTGTATTTTCATAGAATCTGCTGAGAGCTACCCCGCCAATTTGGCGGGTCAGGTCAGACACCTCATTTTTATAAATGACCCTTTGTTAAACTGTAGATCGCAGCATTGTTCTAATAGTTATTGCAGATGATGAAAGCTGCAGGACATCTTTTGAACAGCTTATAGTAAGTTTCTTACAAGGCAAGTTAAGTTTTTTTTTAATTAGATCTAAACTTATAAGGAATTCCGTTGATTCGGCCGTCGCCTTTTCTACGGCGGTGTATAAAGTTTCCTTGCAGATGACATGATGTGCTTTATTCGTCTCTAGTTGTATTTGCCCTCCTGCGGTAGAGGTGATGCGAATATATCTTTCAATCTGCCCTTGATTTGAGAAGCTTTTCTTGAAAGCCTTCTGTGTCATTGACCAGGATAAAGGAAAGTATTTTTTTCCCCACAGTGCCGGCGGTTGTACAAGTTGGTAAAGAATACTGACTTGTATTGTTCTCATAGGAGAAGTAATCAAAGTTTCCAACATCTCCAGACGATTAAGATCCATTTTCAATTCTGTCACGTCTCTATCAATACTGTTGAATACTTCTTTAAGATCTTCCAATCTAACTTTTATAGAGCTGCAGATAATAGGGTGATCTTGTTTTATTTTTACTTTTGCTTTAAGAAAGTGGATAGATTCAATATCCTTGGCATAAATCTCTAGAATGTCAGAATCGAAGCTAAGTATTACTTGACAGGCTCTAAAAGTTCTCAAAAAAGATACGATTGATTTTAAATATGCGGGGTTGGTTACAAGGATCATATATTAGAGCAATGCATGTACTCAATATATGGAGTCTATACGTGAATGCAACTCAATTAACGAACATGTTTATTTCCCTTGTGTATATAACAGTTTATGTAAATGATCCACATTATTATAGCCTGTCATAACATCGCTGCTGAGGAAGGTTGTAGCATCAACCGAAACGTCCAAATTAAATTTCTAGTCAGTGACAACATTTCTAGTTTTTTCATTTTTCGCTTAACATGCCTGACTACAACTACCACATTTTCAACTTAACAGCTTATCTTAGAACACTTAAACGAATAGCGAAAAACTATAATAATATGATGGCGGCGGTGGATGAAATAATATCTGAGTTTTATTTAGAACTGCTAGGAGGGGATCTATCAGAGAATTACTTTTTTATGGTGTGGAGCAAATATGAAGATAAAACAAGCACGATTATTAATAAACTACCTGCAGAAGATTTAGAAGTAGTTCAGCTGAGGAAAATGTTAAACACTCTTCCTTGTAATGCAGTGGAAAACAATGAATATGAAATATGTATTTGCGGCAATAGGATGGCCCTGGATAGAGAAGAATTGCAAATGAGGTGTTCAGCGTGTGGAAGAGAAGTTTCCATGCCTGTATCTGTTAATGATGCTCAATTTTACAGTCAAGAAGGGCAGTCGGTTAAGCCTGGCATTTTTAATCCCAGCAAACATTATCGTAATTGGATAAATCTTATTCTAGGGCAGCAGATGTTGATAATTCATGACGATGTAATAAATAACTGTAAGAAACAATTAGTTGGCAATACAATTCAAGATGTCAGAATAGCTCTAAAAGATATTGGCCGTGCAGATTTGAATAAACACGCTTCTGCAGTTTGGAGCAGAGTCACTGGTAATCCTATACCAAAAGTATCTGCTGATGACTGCTTGTTAAAGGAGAACATCTTTGTATACAAGTTTTAGAAGCTAGAAATCATATCAAGGAACTGCATAAAAAAAAAAGAAGATATTATCCTTATTACATTTTTAAGATATTAGACCTCCTAATAGCAAAAGATGAAGACCGTAGTATTTTGCGTTTTATTCATCTGCAAGGTTCCGACACAGTAGAAAAAAATGACGATGAGTGGCGGTTGATATGTGAGAAGACAGGGTTGGAATGGAGATCGACTACAGCTACTTTACGAAAGCTGCGTCGTAAATCATGCTGCTAGATTATTATTATATATATGCTATCCTGTCACACTTCGTACAACATAGAAATATAATGCTGCTAGATTATTATTATATATATGCTATCCCACAACATACAACATAGAAATATAATGCTGCTAGATTATTATTATATATATGCTATCCCACAACATACAACATAGAAATATAATGCTGCTAGATTATTATTATATATATGCTATCCCACAACATACAACATAGAAATATAATGCTGCTAGATTATTATTTGCTATTACAGTTGCACCGTTCTATAAGATCGCCGCATTTATAACATGGGCCTCGTTGTTCTATACAGACATGAGTTTGTAATGTTGGTATAGAACAGAAAGTCTCATTACATTCTTTACAGGTAGTATCTCTATATTTGCATACATGAGTTCCTAATCTTTGCATAGAACAGAAAGTCTTATTACAATTCATACAAATAGGTTCTTTCTTCTTCCATACTTTATTTCGTACATGATACGTTAGCATTTGCATAGTGCTGAAGATCTTATTACAATTCGTACAAACAGGATCTTTCTTCTTTTCACATACTTTATTTCGTACATGAGTTCCCAATCGTTGTTTGCTGCAGAAAGTTCTATTACACTCCATACACTCCATATACTACAGGATAGCAAACGCCTAATAAGCAATCTAGCATTATATTTCTATAAGAAATGTCGCCGGGGTAGCAAATATATAATAATAATCTAGCAGCATTACATATCTCCGCTGTACGAAATGGGACAGGTATAGCAAATATATAATAATAATCTAGCAGCATTATATTTCTATGTTGAACGAAGTGGGATAGCAAACGCCTAATAATAATCTAGCAGCATTATATTTCTATGTTGAACGAAGTGGGATAGCAAACGCCTAATAATAATCTAGCAGCATATTTCTATGTTGAACGAAACAGGATAGCAAACGCCTAATAATAATCTAGCAGCATTACATATCTCTGCTGTGCGAAATGTGACAGGTATAGCATATATATAATAATAATCTAGCAGCATTACATATCTCTGCTGTACGAAATGTGACAGGTATAGCATATATATAATAATCTAGCAGCATTACATATCTCTGTTGAGCAGCTGTTGGAAGCTGTTGGAACTCTGTTGGAATATTATTCTATATATATGTCTGAAGCCGCAGAGGATCAAATTACCAAAGAACCAGAAACTCCAATTGTTAAGCAAAAGGATCCTAAGAAAGTAGCAGCTGGTAAAAAACTGGCTGAATATCATAGGAATGCTAAGAAGGCTCTAGAAAAGAGTGCAGATGATGAACCTTCCAGCAGCTGGGTGCCTAAAATATCATTAACAACGGCATTGACACTATTTGGCCTAGGCTTGACCGCTGTAGATTTATATTTCCGATTGAAGAAAGCAGATAAGCCGCCACCTGCTGTTGAAAGAACGCCAAAAATAGAGTCTGCACCAGCCAAATCTCGAACTGGGATGGAATAAATATATCATATATATGGAAAACAAAATGATTAAGACAGTCACTGACGCTTCTGTAGTTATAGGCCTGGCCGCAGGCGTTGGCTATGTAAGCAAAAAAGTTTTGAAAGAATCTTTTCTCAACGACCCTTCAACTAGCCTGCCCAATTATGGTAAATGGGTTTTAGTGCTGGCCAGTTCTATGTATTTAAAGCAATATCTTGAAGATCAAAAAATTCTGCCTAAATATCTATAATAATATAAATGGCAAGTGCTGTAGTTATGATGATCGCCGGAGCTGTTCTGAATGCAACAGCTTTTACAGGCAGCATGTATTTAGCGAAATCGTTGGATAAGAAACATATTGATGGAGAGAAAAAACGCCACGACAAAGCTTTAGAGCGCTATCAACAAGATATGGGCGAGTGGGAAAAAAAGCGCCGGCAATACCAAGATTGGTTGGCAGAGCGTTATGAGAATAAGAAGTTAGCAGATGACGACTTACACGATACGGATTATGCATTTACTTTGTACAGTAAGACGCATCCTGATTTTGGCAAACAGCCTCAATTTTCTAATTATTATAAACCTAGCAAAAAACAAAAACGCAATGAAATTATTTATGTTGGTGCCGGGATGATGGGAACTGGTTTTTTAGCAGCGAGATATTTGTAGATTATATGGATGATGGTATTGATTTTGACCCTACTACAGAGGAAGGTAGAACTGATATAAATGATGATGATGATGATGATGATGTTAATGATGAGACTCAACGCCTTATTAATAGAGATAGAGATGAAGGATCTAGGCTAAGGCAGGCTATAGATAGAATTAGAGGACCTGGATACTCGCGTACAAGACACGTTCTAGGTTTCGATGATGCACCCCCGGGTGAAGAGATTGCGATGGACGATCTTTCTCGGAAGAGGTTAGAAGAAATGGAACAGCGGAAGACTATTGCTGAAAAAAAAATCCAAGAGTTATATCCTGAATGGGACCCATCAAAATCTACCTTTACTTTTGACATTGATGAATTTGATAGGGTTACTGTTAGACTAAAAAGTACAGGATCGAAAATACACTTACTAGACGCAAATAAACTACCGCAAACAATAGTAAACAATTTAGGCCGATCGGCTAAACAGATTGAACTGTACGATAGAGCTACAGATGAACTTGGTAGATTCTACCCTGATAATAGAATTGGTATAGAAAACGGGTTTGATGTCAGAATCAGTGAAAGAGGCGCTCTTGAAGTCTATGACGGTGACACGTGGTACCCGATTAACACTCAAATGAGCGACTTATTCAGTGAAATCTCTTTTAGAATACCAGATAAAATTAAAAATGCTTTAGGCGAGTCTGCTGGAACCAAGATAAGACGGTTAGAAGCCGCAGAAGCTGGAATTGATAAAAAACTAACGGTGTTATACCCTGAAGTAGTTGACGTAAATAGGGAGATAGATGACAACAATAGAAGTATTAGTTCAATTGAGTCGGAATATGAGATGTACCATAATTCTCAAAGACAGACAGATGAAATGGTAGAACAAGCGAAAACTATAAGGGAAAAAAGATATGAATTAATTCATGATAACAATAAATTACTTGACGACACTGAAGCTCTCACTAAAAGAAAAACGATTTTAGAAACACAAGTACAAAAGTTAGAGGATAAGAAACTAAAGATAGCAAACGAAAGAGAGGCTATAGAAGAAAGATTACCATTGAAGGCGCGCCTAAAAACTTATCTTTAAAAAATACGGCCTAACTGCTTTTGCCGTTGTTTCTGCTGTTGGCGTCGTCATTGGCGCCATTATTAATAGTTTAAAAAGCAGCTTATCTTCCGTCGCAAAAGGTCTTGGAAAAGGTTTGAAAACAATAGGTGAAAAATTAGCTCATATGTTGCCAGCTATGGTAGGAGCAATAGCCTCCTTTATATTTAAGACTGCCGGGCAGGTGGTTGGCTTTCTGGCTAAACACACATGGCTGTTGATAGTAGCTGCAGTTCTCTATGCTGTCGAACAATATAAAAAGAAATAATATATATGATCCTGTACATCAATGATAAGGCATTTAGAAACACACTATTTGTAGAGCCCATAAAAGGCAGTAAAATACGTCTTGTAAGCTGTCGATTCGTAAACAAATTATATAATCTTCCAAAAGATGGAACGATATCCGACCGTAACAACAAGGTTCTAGTTCATTTTTCAGCAGGTCAATGGACTTTTAAACGAATAAGAGAAAAACTAGCGTTCGCCAATAAGGGGCTTCAACTAGAGCGGAATGGCATGGGCTATAATGTTTACGGGCGCTATTCCTGTCGTACTAAGCGCTGAAATGCTTGTGCTGCTTCGTTCAAACTCTGAGGGGGTTATTATGATAAACCCCATACCTAGCGTTATTTACATTAATTGCAACCTAATTGATGAGGTGTTATACGACGGCGCAAGAAGTAAAATATTGTGCCGCGTGCCTCTCAACACCTCTGAAGCCATCACCGAATATTCCCCAGAACCCTTGTGGGTTTCTATTAATACCCGTATCATAACCTCATTGAACTTATGGGTTTCAGATTGTGATGGCCCTACCACAGATAAGTATGAGATTTACATTACCCTTGAAATAGTATAATATATATGGACTACGACGCGATTTATCCAGAAGTACCAACCACTGGCGAAAACTTTAGACTTCATAAAGTAAACATGGCTTTGACCCAACTAGGATCAGAAGTAAAACATTATGAAAACGTTAGGAAAAAATATGCTAAGATGCGAGGAATACTTCATAAAACGGCAGTAGCAGCAGGAACTTTGTCTGTAATTTTAACCGGCTCTGGCGTGGCCACAAGTTTAACGGGGCCTGGGATCCTAGTGGGCGTTCCTTTATCCACTGTGGGCGGTCTATTGGGCTTAATATCTGCTATTTGTACCGTTTTCACTAGAAAGCTTACTAAAAAAGTAACAAAACATGAAAATACTGTTCAGCTTGCAAAATCAAAAGAGAATAGCATAAGCGATCTTGTATCAAAGGCCTTGAGCGATAACAGTATTGATGAGAAAGAATTTGGCTACATTATGGCTGAGCTTCAAAAATACGAAACATTGAAAAGCAACATCAGAAAGCGTAATAATAAGATTTAAAAAAACGAGGTTCCCGATATTCAGAAGCTGAGAGAAGAACTGAAAAGGGAGATTGTCGAGCAGCTCATAAGTCCAAAGAAATAACTTTATCCTTTGATAGAACGCCCTACGGATACATTTATAAACTGAGATATGACAATAATATAAGATGAAGTTTACAGACTTTGTTGAAAAGTATCCAAACTATAGCACTAACAGATTCAGCCCGGATGTTAATGGCAATGTTAGATTTTTATTTAATGGGGGCGACTATAACCCCTATGATAAAAATGGAAATCTAGTAAATACCGTGTATGAATTCCCTTCATGGAGAGGCGAGACTCCAAAACCTGAAAATATCCATGATTTCCTTAATGTTAAAACATTCCCAAGCTTTCCTAAAAAATACACCTACCAGAAGGCAGACTACACTTTTATTCCTTGGAACGACGCTCCACCCAAATACGATTATACAAAATTTGATATTTACGTTCAACCCCAATCCAAGGTAGAGTTAAAACTTAGAAATATTTTTACCGAATCGACTATGACTTTTAAAACGGCTAAAGAAGCCCATCGCTGGTTGGGCGGGCCTAATTTATCGTATTGGTCGCAACAATTAAACTTTGCAGTATGGTGTGCCACAGGAGGATGTGGAATTGGAAGGGATTTGTTGACAGACACTCAAGTAGGATCTTTAATGAAATTTCATGTGATCTTCACCGTTCGGCGTATTTTAAATGAGCTTCAAGTCCCTCTTCCCCAAGACAGCGCCTTTAAATTGTACACAAACACTTACAACAAATCCGTGTACGAAAAATTAAGAAATGAATTCAACACGTCCCATGATTTTAGATTTTTAGCTCCTATCAATCATGGGCTGGGTTATGTGTACTCCTGGGGTTATGGAGGAATGTCAAAAGATCTTCATGAAAAGTACGTACCTTACAAAACAATTGAGAAATTACCCGACGAGTTTGAAGATAAATTAAATCAATTTAGTATTGTAAAGGTTGAAGACGAGCGAACATCTTTTCAATACGAGTGGTTTTTCCCTCTCCAAAGTAAAGGATTTACTAAAGCAGGATTGTCAAGGCTGAATCAAACCATTGAATCTTTTGTGTATTGTATTTTAGGATCTCAAGTAAACACACGGTCGGCAATAGTTTCAAACCGTGGATCGGCAATGGAAACCCAACAAGAATTTTTAGTTTTATTTGAAGATGCGATTATTGAAAGGGATATTTCAAAAAGCATCCGAAGATACCAGCTGGCGATACAGGAAGCTAAAGTTAAATTAGATTTTGCTATTTCCCCAGGGTGTTGGTTATTACCGTCCAATCTAGTAATCAATACAACATCCATTGTTGGATATAACAATAAACTGTTAAAAGCCACGAAAGATATGAGTTTGGGTGTCAATAACATTAATTCTGAAACAAAACATACTGGAATCCGTCATAATAACATGAGCCATTCAAAGATACAATTGCCACATCAGAATGCCGGCAATAAGCCAAGTACATTTGTAAAACAAACACCTCCTACATCATCAAAAAAACATGACACAACAACCCCTCCTTCATCAAAAACACATGACATAAATCTAGCAATGATAACTATAGTCGCTGCTGGTTTCACTTGGTATATATTTCGATAAATAAGGCTGACACCCACTATTCTTTGAATGCCAAAATATTTCATTACAATCTAATGTTTTAAAATCACAATTAAAACATTTGTATTCCTGATCACACGGCGTTTGTCTCTTGCTAATGTGCAGGCTTAACCCTCCCTTTGATTTAAAAACCTTTTTACAAATTGAACATGGAAATTCTGTAATCTTAGACAATAAAGGTTTGGGGCCCTTACACCATCTAATATGCATAGATAAACCCCCCTTATTCGTACAAACTTTTCCACAAATTTCGCATAGAAAACCTTTCTTTTTTTCACCTACCGCCAACCATTCAGAAAGCCCCTCCATCGTAAGCTTCCCCATATATCCATACGATTTATCTTCTCAAATACCATCCCCCACCCCATGGCGACACTTCAACAACAAGTAGTAGGGTGCGCAGAAGAGGCGCCCTTGTTATATCAGAGTGGGGTGGAACTCTCGTGGGGTGAATCTCCCCTTTTACAACTACTTATGCAGCACACAAATTAGAGTTCTTAGCATTGAAATGGGTTGTCACTGAAAAATTGAAAGACTACCTGTTTGGAAACGAATTCACAGTATTCACAGACAACAACCCGTTATGCTATGTGATGCAAACTGTTAAGCTGGATGCATGTAGGCAGCGTTGGGTTGCCGAACTATCATCATACAATTTCAACATAGTTTACCGTCCAGGAAAAAGTAATACCAATGCTGATGCCCTATCTAGGATGCACCAGGAGGAAGTAAAGAGAGCGTTAGACAGCATCCTACAATCTGAGTCCGAAGAGCAAGAGATAACCAGTCACAGTCACATCGTGAAAGGACATGAAGTATTACCTACTATGAAGCGAGGTGAAATGCAAACCCATCAGAAAGAAGATAAATTCATCGCAGTAATTCTCAAGCATATGGAAAACGATCGAAAGCCGAGTAGAAAAGAAAGACAGAATCTTGCCCCAGAAGTGAAACTGCTACTGAAGCAATGACATAAGTTGAAAGTACAAGAAGGAGTTCTTGTAAGAGAAATAAGTGAACCAAAGAAAGGAGAACTGCAGCAAATTGTTTTGCCAACGGTACTACAGGAGGACGCATTGCAAAGTCTTCATAACATGAGTCATCCAGGAAGTGAGAGAACGCTGGAACTGATGCGCGAAAGATTCTACTGGCCGAAGATGGCGGACGCTGTCAAACACTTCTGTGAAACATGTCAAAGGTGTGGCCTTCGCAAACCCCTAGTTACAGAAAGAGCACCCCTTCAAAGCATTCATACGTCAAAACCCTTAGAGCTAGTGTGCATAGATTATTTATCACTAGAGAAGTCAAAAGGTGGAATTGAAAACGTGTTGGTAGTGACTGATCACTTTACTCGACTTGCACAGGCATACCCAACGAAAGATCAAACAGCGAAAGACAGTTGTCAAAACACTATGGAAAAGATTCATGTGTGTGTATGGAATACCGCAAAGAATACATGCTGACCAAGGTAGAAACTTTGAAAGTGATTTAATGAAAGAGCTATGCAAGATAACAGGGATGAAGAAAAGCCGTACAACACCGTACTGATCACCCACAGGGAAATGGACTAACAGAAAGATTCAATTCAACATTGATGAACATGCTAGGAACATTAGATCCAAGTGAGAATTTGAACTGGAAAGACCATCTGGAAACTATGACGCATGCGTATAATGCCACTGTACATGACTCTACGGGCTATACACCATATTATCTTATGTTTGGAAGACATCCTAGACTTCCAGTGGATCTAGCGTTTGGAGTGCAGACAGAAGAGCAGGATGAAGAGCAAGACTACTGTGAATACATACAATCTTTAAGAGAGCGTCTGCTACATAGCTATGAAACAGCGCATAAAACATCAGAAAAGGCTAAAGAAAAACAACAACAATTGTATGATCGTAAGGTGAAGGGAATAGAGTTCCAACCAGGTGACAGAGTACTGACAGTTGCAAAGGGAATTAAAGGACGACACAAGTTGGCTGATCGATGGAAAGGACCGTACATAGTTCAAGAAAGAATGCCAAGACAACCTGTTTACGTAATCCAATCGGAATCTAATGATCATCGATGGACGGTACACAGAAATTTACTGCGACAATGTATGTTTCTTCCTAGTCACAGTGAAGTAGATGAAAACAAAGAGGAAAACACTGAATCTACAGATAACGATGATCCGAAAATACAAAACAGCTCAGACGAAAAACAGAAAGAAATGCTCGAAGATGAAGAAGAAGCTACAGACGCAGGACAACGCAAGGAAGAAGATGATGAAGAAGAAGCTACAGATACAGGACAACTCAAGGAAGAAGATGAAGAAGAAGACTGAAGTCGATGTCAAAAAACGACCAGTAAGAATACGCAAGAAACCATCATACCTATCGAACTTTGTTTGTAATCAGCAATACATACGTGGAAGTCAAACAATACAAAGCAAAAGTGCAAGAAGGACTATGTCTCTACAAAAAACTGCTTAATAAATTTACAAGTTAAAGTTATATAGCAAAGAAGACGTTACGTTATAGATTCAGAACACTGATAAAGTTTGTAACATTTAGAGAATGATATTAATTTGTCACGTGATTTAGATGCTCTTCAACGGGGGGAGAATGTGACCCGGATGACGTTCCCGCAATGCATGATGGGGAACACGAGGAAGATTGTCATGTAATGTAATGTTTTGGAGATTACTGTCGGAATAAATGTGGTTTTAACGTGAACCTGGGCCACATTATGTACGATATTTCGGCTGGCCAAACCACAATTGCACTTGAGTCTCCATCATTGTACCTGAAGAAGGCTGGTTTGGCCAGCCGAAATATCGTACATAATAAACATATAACTATACAGTGTGTCAGCTGTTCTTAGACTTGTCATTATTATTATTATGCATCAAGGGTGACCTGGGACCACGTGGATTCCCTGTGTTACTCAGAGCACAGGCAGCCCAAGCAATAGACTTCTGGAGGCCTTTTATGAAGAAAATTTTTATTTCAATAAATTCTATTAAAACTTATCTGAGTTGTTTATTGTGTCTTATTTTAACATCCTGTACAGTTTCAGCTCGATCCGAGGCCTATTTACGAAGATTTTCAATATCTGCACCTCTCCAAACGCATATTCATGTGGAGAGGAGCAGATATTGAAAATCTTCGTAAATAGGCCTCGGATCGAGCTGAAACTGTACAGGATGATAAAGTAAGACACAATAAACAACTCAGATAAGTTTTAATAGAATTTATTGAAATAAAAATTGTCTTCATAAGAAGGCCTCCAGAAGTCTATTGCTTGGGCTGCCTGTGCTCAGAGTCGAGGTAGCGTCGTATGACGACGTCATACGTCGAAGAAGAAGAAAGATGGCGGAAAGGTCTCAGTGTTACTGCATTTGCCGAAAACCTTACGATAGCTTACAGTTTATGATAGGATGTGATTCGTGTGGAGAATGGTTTCATGGAAGGTAAAGACTCTCTACTTCTCCCTTGACTCCATGTTGTTAATGATGGTTGTATGTTTTAGTTGCGTGGAGATACAGGAACACCAAGCATCAGACATCGAGAGATACCATTGTCCAAATTGTAGCTCTTTGCACGGACCGCTCACTCGTAAGTAACCTACTTTATTCCTCTGTTTCGAATCTCAGTTACTCGAGACTTTGATCATGATGGAACAGTCTTGATGCTCGCGTGAACTGGAGTGAATTTTAACTATTTTAGTAAGTTTGTTTTATAAAGCTTATAGCTTAAATTCAAGCCAAATTGAATCGGAATTTGCTGTCACTATTTTAATATTTAAAAAGTTATTAGCCTTTTCTTACCAGTAGAAATCTAGACTATTTTCAGCGGCAGTCCAGGTGTACTGTACTTCACTTGTGTTGTTGTTTGCAAATGCTTCCGAAAGGCGAAATGTTTCCTTTTTTTTCAGTTCATATCTTAAGATTTAATAGAGTTAGAGTTAGAGTACCGGAATTCGTGTCAATGGATGAGTACCTTGATCGCCGTAAAACGAAAGGTCCTACCCAAGCACGGACTTTAAATTTCGAAAATAATGGTTATTCTTTTGAAACAATTTCTACACTCTGAATTTACTCAATAGTCTATTTATGTTTTTATGATGCGTCATTTCGAATCCATAAATCCGGATTCATAAATCCAATAATGTGTGATTTTTTTCTTGCCGATCAAATTATTTTCTTTCTGTGTTCACAATATCAAAAATCAAATATGTCCCTATGTAGAAGTTAATGGTAAAGTTCAATCGAATGATTGATCAACAATTAAAAACGTATTTTTGTTGTTTTCTAGTTAAGAAACGAAGAAATTGGCACAGACATGATTATAGTGAAATCGATGATGGATCTAAGGTAATGATGTTCTATACCCCCAAACATAACATATCAACTATTAATTTGATTCTGTGTTCTTTTACAGGCAGTACAAACTGGGACTGTGTTGTTCATTAATAATCTTAAAAATATAACATTTTCTAGGTAAGACCAAATGATAACTAGACGCTCCACTAGCGTGAAGTTGGGCTTCTAACTGATATGTAGCCTATTTGAACTAAATATAGATTTTTACATAATATATCAACAACGAGTGCGAGTGTTTCATTAGGGGTTCGAAACACCGAGAAACTACGGACTTGTGCTTTTATTGTTTCGAGGTGTTTTGATTTTAGATTTAAGTCTCCCAGATTAGTAGGGCACTTGTGCCCAGCTATAAGATTTTTCCGAGACATTAATAAAGTTATTATTATTATTATTTTGAATAATCCCCTGATGAAACACGAAGCACAAGTTTTTGATATGGCTTATAATGAATGATTATCTGAATTGTTCTCGAGTCTCCTGAGAAAAGAACATAATAATTGCTTTTGTGTCTTGGCCTAATGAGTCACCTCGCAAGTATTATGTTTGTTAAAAAGAGCTTCAAAATTGAACAAGCAGTAAGATAGTCTAATGGATTTATTCATTTATTATATAGACACGAGTGTTTTACTAGAAAATATCTCACTCGTAAAATTCGTACGAAACTACATCCGGGACCCGAGTGGCGTATTTTCCATATCCTCACTAGTGAGTGCGATATGTGAGGATATCGATGACGTTGGGCTCAGTACTTTTAATATTTTTTTTGGTCAATTTTTTTGGGTCTATATAATAAAAAGAAAATTACACGGCGGTTTGAAGATATGAATTTTATTTTCGAGTGGCAAAAACAATATTTTACGAACGAGCGCAGCAAGATGTAGTGAGCGTAATGTGCGAGGGGTCACTGATTCAAATCTGGTTGATGATTTATCACTAGATTTTTTTTCATGATAAGTAAGAGGTAGTAAGTCTACTAAGTTAAGTGTCATTGTCTGAGAAAACCGGGCAGAGTTGAAAGATGGGGGTCGGCCGATTCCTTTCAAATTGCTATCATTTATTACCTATAGGAATAGATTAAGAATGGTCGTATTTAAAGTTTGGTTCAGGCTTTTGCTCGAAAGTTGACCACCCCCCCTTGTTTTGCATCAAAATCGCCCTGAAAGACGCTAAAATTTCGGGTCACTTTGGCGCTCTGTAAAACTCATATTACATGATTTTCTATGATACATTTAGTTTGGTTGTAATATTTAGCTTATGTAGAGCTGGGTTACATGCAATAATGGCAAATTTTCGAAAAACATCTTATTTTCACTTCGAGTTAAAAGTCAGTTGTCGACGGCCTTCAGCGGCCGACTAAATTTAAGCCATTTTATGGAGGGCCGTTCTTAAAAGTGCGGCAGTTTATTTTCTTAATTTAGCCATTTTTAACAAGTTTATTCTTTCCTTTCTTGATTTCCAAAAACTCTTACTCGGATATTTTCAACGACTTCGCGTGAGCAGCCTCCGACTCTTCAAGGTAGTCGGCTCTTTTCCCGTCAAAATTTGTTTGTTTATCATCAATAAGTCGGACTTGGTTCTTCGTATACTGTCTTTTTAACCGCAAGCCACTCTTTAGTGCTTTAAAAGACCTTAAAATCTTACAAGAACATGATAAAAGGTAAATAGCTTCGTTTCACACATACTAATTAAGTCAATAAACACTCAGTCAGTCAACATCAGCAGATTGTGTGACAGAAGTGTTTGATCGCGATTTTGCCGGGAAAACAAGGGTTTCAAGCTCTCTCTATGTACAACATATTACAATCCAATCAAAAGAAATATATGTAATGCCTAGATGGATTTATTCAGTAAATATACCATTATTAAACATTTGAGAGTTCGTCCGCAAATCATCATTTAGAATCTGTATGTCAACAGCGACACTAAATGAATACTAATTACTTCATTGAACATGGTCACGCAATGACTTTGCAATAATATCGATATTTCTTACAACATTGCCGTGAAATAATCTGCTTCATTATCATTAAAATGGAATCAAAATTTTGTATTTGATTTATCACAGAGTAATTCAGGACAATTAATAGTTATTAGCGTTTTAATTTCAAGGTTACACCGAGTCGTACAAATGAACCTTACTGAGTGGTTACCTGAAATAAATAATTGTTACTTTTGAATTGTGTTGTGCTATCAGTATTACAATAATTGTGGGGAAAGGAGGAGGGGGAACGGGGGAAGGAGGAAGGGGAAGCGGGACGAATGAGGGGGGAGGGAGGAGGGAGATGGGGTAGGGAGCAGGCGGGAGACGTGCACGAGGAGTTTGAGAGGTGCACTACAGTCAAAGCCAGGCTATAGAAACTGCTATAAACTACAGATGGTTTAATGCCTGTTCTTGACAATAACGAAAGCGCATAAATTAAAAATAAGGTACAGTACCAAAATCAACAATTTACGGCGTCGAAACCACCCCTCCCCTCCCCTCCACATTCTCCCATCCAGATAACCAAAACAGAAAATGAGAAAAGATAGGAATAAAAATCATAATCGTTAACTGTTTATACCCATGGTATAAAATTTTTAACGATTATGATTTTTATTCCTATCTTTTCTCATTTTCTGTTTTGGTTATCTGGATGGGAGAATGTGGAGGGGAGGGGAGGGGTGGTTTCGACGCCGTAAATTGTTGATTTTGGTACTGTACCTTATTTTTAATTTATGCGCTTTCGTTATTGTCAAGAACAGGCATTAAACCATCTGTAGTTTATAGCAGTTTCTATAGCCTGGCTTTGACTGTAGTGCACCTCTCAAACTCCTCGTGCACGTCTCCCGCCTGCTCCCTACCCCATCTCCCTCCTCCCTCCCCCCTCATCCGTCCCGCTTCCCCTTCCTCCTTCCCCCGTTCCCCCTCCTCCTTTCCCCATCCCCCCTCTAGGGAGCAATGGTGGCCAAGTGGTGAGAGAATTCGCCTCTCATGAAACGCTGTGGTGCCTGGTTCAATTCACGAATCGGGCACTTTATGTGAGTTGAGTTTGTCAGTTCGTTCTCTCCCTTGTTTCGAGGGTTTTTCTTCTGGTACTCCGGTTTTCCTCCCTCATTAAAAACGAACTAGTGAGATGAGCGTTGGGTGTATAGTACATAATAGAGAATGTAGTAAGAAATGAGTGTTGAGAGTCGTGCCCAAATTAGCAGTAATGCTAGATTGATTGACACGTTGAATTAAAAAAAGTAATTTTATTCCAAACACCCTCCTCCCCCTTCCCCGCCCACCGTTCCTCCTACCCCTCCCCCTCCCCTTTCCTCCCCCAACGCACGCTCCAATAGCGCCAGAGATACCACAGGGCCCCTAATTAATCAATAATTTCACAAAAATGCAAATAAAAGAATAAAAGTAATTATATCGCTTTTTGTTTTTCTTTGTCACGCGCTCGCGTGGTACACCGCGATACACCGCGCGCGCGCGCGTGATAAAGAAAAACAAAAAACAATATAATGTAATATAATTTGTAATTTTAGCTGGAAACGTTCATTATATGCCGAGTTTTAATCAAACAAAGCTTTTTCTCTATAATTACTTTTATTCTTTTACTAGCATTTTTGTGAAATTATTGATGAATTAGGGGGCGCCCCTGTGGAGATACCCTTCTTTTCCTGCGGGTAACTGCGGCTTGCATAACCAGTTGTGACGTAAGCGTTTCTGAAAAGCTCCGTTTTTGCACGAAATATAGATCCAGGCGCAGATCCAGACCGGTTTACGCCGTTTTCCGGAGAACGGTCAATTTTTTCAAAGTAAGAGTAATATATATATAGCTCTCTTGAATGTTTAATTTATTCATAAAAACTTTTGAAAGCGTTTTCGAAAACCTCCGTTTTCATCTATGTTTTCATTTGATTGTTTGTCAGTGGAATGCACTATATAAGAACCGACATATTATTATTATTAGTGGACGATCGCTAAAAACGGATAAAAAAGTATGCGTTTTCAAACGAAAACGGATTAGTGTGGACGGGGCCGGCTCAGTGCGTGTACTGACGCAATATGAGACTGGACATCGACTGGACAGTAGAGAGATTGGCTGGTGAGAGTTCACTATTATAGTTCAGTTATGTCTGTAACTGAACACACTAGTTTGTTGATTTGTTGTATCAAATCATTTTTAACTCACTGGATTACAAGATATTACAATACTATTGAATCAGCAATCCAATGCTACTTTAATGGTGAATACAGCCAAATTTAAATTAGTGATGCGTGACCATGTTCAATGAAGTAATTAGTATTCATTTAGTGTCGCTGTTGGCATACAGATTCTAAATGATGATTTGCGGACGAACTCTCAAATGTTTAATAATGGTATATTTACTGAATAAATCCATCTAGGCATTACATATATTTCTTTTGATTGGATTGTAATATGTTGTACATAGAGAGAGCTTGAAACCCTTGTTTTCCCGGCAAAATCGCGATCAAACACTTCTGTCACACAATTAAATCTGCTGATGTTGACTGACTGAGTGTTTATTGACTTAATTAGTATGTGTGAAACGAAGCTATTTACCTTTTATCATGTTCTTGTAAGATTTTAAGGTCTTTTAAAGCACTAAAGAGTGGCTTGCGGTTAAAAAGACAGTATTCGAAGAACCAAGTCCGACTTATTGATGATAAACAAACACAATTTGACGGGAAAAGAGCCGACTACCTTGATCAGTCGGAGGCTGCTCACGCGAAGTCGTTGAAAATATCCGAGTAAGAGTTTTTGGAAATCAAGAAAGGAAAGAATAAACTTGTTAAAAATGGCTAAATTAAGAAAATAAACTGCCGCACTTTTAAGAACGGACCTCCATAAAATGGCTTAAATTTAGTCGACCGCCGAAGGCCGTCGACAACTGACTTTTAACTCGAAGTGAAAATAAGATGTTTTTCGAAAATTTGCCATTATTGCATGTAACCCAGCTTTACATAGGCTAAATATTACAACCAAACTAAATGTATCATAGAAAATCATGTAATATGAGTTTTACAGAGCGCCAAAGTGACCCGAAATTTTAGCGTCTTTCAGGGCGATTTTGATGCAAAACAAGGGGGGGTGGTCAACTTTCGAGCAAAAGCCTGAACCAAACTTTAAATACGACCATTCTTAATCTATTCCTATAGGTAATAAATGATAGCAATTTGAAAGGAATCGGCCGACCCCCATCTTTCAACTCTGCCCGGTTTTCTCAGACAATGACACTTAAAGGTAAGTAACATAATGGTAAATATACACTAATTTTAGTGTCTTGATCAGTTCTTCCTCCGGTATCAAGATAAATCCACCTGACCCGAATCATGAGAGCTGATTGGTTATTGAGCTAATGAATTATTAATGAGTTTGAGAAAACACTTGTCAAATTTCTTGCGCGTTGATTGGATAAGAGCCATTGTCGA
Source organism: Actinostola sp. cb2023 (assembly GCA_033675265.1). NCBI lineage: Eukaryota > Metazoa > Cnidaria > Anthozoa > Actiniaria > Actinostolidae > Actinostola > Actinostola sp. cb2023. The sequence goes on from JAUJYZ010000627.1 coordinate 18,839, forward strand.
TAAGAGGACGGATGCATAGAATGACGTTCCGCTCGCGCACGGAACCAGCGCTCGCTTGAATCTTATTTTATTTCAAATTTATTTGTCATTTTGTGAGCCTTTTCTGCTTTCCTGAGTAAATATTGTTTAAAAAAAATCAAATCGAACATGGTTTTCCATTGTCTGTACTCTTATCGACAACATATGACGTCATAAAATGTTCAAAACTCAAGTGGAACAACGAGCGTATCTTAGTGCAATTAAAATAGTGTTTGGTCGCTCGTTGCGTGACTCGGTAGAACATGCTTTCCTTGCAATTTCAGTACTGCGATTTCCACAAACTCAGCGAATCATGAATGACGGCAATGACATAGTTTATTTGGTATCATAAAATATAATATATCCATACAAATTATACAAATGTCACTGTATATACATAAACATCGCAGAGTGATTAGACAATGTTTTTTCAAAATGATTAAGTACAAGATTTAACCCTTTCCTCTAAAAGAATATAGTATAAATATAAGTAATGTAGAAGTTTCATGATGAAATTATATATCTCTGCGAAGTTATGAACGATTTAAATTCTGAAAAAACATCAAAAGTTCTAATGCATGACGGCAACATCCCATACTAAAGTCTATAAATGTCATCCCGATAACTTTTTGAGATTTTATCCTATACCATCGAAACTTTCCAGAAATGTTATTTCAGACAAACTCTTTCAGATCATATACATGTAGGCTGTTTGCACCAGAAAGAAACCAGTTTGCTGATCTTAAAAATCAGTATGCATGAGAAGGATCAATTTGTTTTGATGCAATTTCACAACCTCGAAAATGACCGACATTTGACTTGGATTTTCTTCCAAAATACATCATTGTGAAACAAAACGCTACTTTCTCAGCAAACTTCCATCTCTCTTTCTTCTTGATACAATCATGAATTTCCCCCCGTCTTTTCCTTAACTCGCCGAACAATAGCCATTTCCTTTGGACCACTTTCGCAAACATGTGTTTTCCTTCTGCACGCCCGAAAAGGATGCCGGGAACATACAGGAATTTTTGACAGCGAGGGCCCCGTCCTTTCCGTTTTTTTAGAGTGTCGAGCCACTCGGTCCTACAGGCAAAATATTGCACCGGTTGCATTCTTTACAAGTCCAAAGTCGCCAAAAATGCCTTTGTAGGTCCTGGAATCCACCACAGAACAACAAGAGAGACGATTTCACAGTTGAGTCTGCCATTTTGAATTCCTCGACGGCACTGCCAATATGTCTTTGTGAAATCGCTTCTCGCCCCTGATTTCTTCCAGGAGAATGGTCACTACCACACCAGCCAAGCTTAATGATGCTGTTCTGGGGGCTTCTGTGGCGAATAATGGTTATAAAACACTCTAAAATGCAAAATTGGCCTTCTTGAGATAGAAAGATCTACCAGTCCTGACGAGATCCCAAGATAAAATAAAGACCATGTGAGAACTTTGAGCCCGTGGGCTTTCAGAACTGTCAAGATTTCCATGGAAACCAATTATATGGAATCGATATTTCCTACGCCGTGATTTGGTCCAGGAAATCGCTAAAAAAACTCAAACTAGCTCAGGAGCGAATGGGTTAATCTTTTCATCGCTTTTCTCAACAAGAATGTATAAACAATGGACGTTTTTGAGACATATGAAGGTATTTTTTCTCTTTGACATATTTTACTAGAGATATGAATGTTCATGTACTTGTCAATTTGTAGCTACAAGAATTGCTGTGTTTACACTTTTATACATACATATACTTTATTGAAGGATCCCTGAAGGGTTTTTCAGGTTCAATTTACAAAATCATTATAATTAAAGATTTTTTGTAGCTACTGCTTTTCTGGAGAATTGCAAATTTGTTCAGTAAAATCTCGCGTAAATAAAGGATTTTTGTAGCTACTGCCTTCTGGGAAGGCGTACATATAGCTACACTATGCCATAGAGTGTATAAGTCTGTAAGTATGTCCGTAAGTACCGTATTCACCGGCGTATAAGCCGCACTCGCAGATAAGCTGCACCCGAGTTTGGCAACGCAAATTTTGGGAAAAATGGAAAAATGTTTTTTTACTCGGGCACTTCTGGAGGAAGCCCGAGTTATAAAATGGGCATTCTTTTTTTTTCTGTTGGCTACAAACGGATCAAATAGTTTCCAAGCGCGTATCAAGTTAAATCCGAAGTATTATTGCTGCGCAGTCTCATGCAGTTCACATCGTACAACGACCACAACCGAACTACTTACGGTTACTTATCGGAATATCTTCGTATGCCGAACTCCTTACGATTACTTATCGGGATGTGTTCATATTACATGTAAATTGGAACGATACAGAGAAGATTAGCAAACTGTTAAACTGTCTGAAAAGGAGTTAGCACCCGTTAATTTGCCTGTTTAACATATACTTTTATGTTAATTTTATGTAAATTTCTGGTACCAATTCCCGATGTTCTCGCAGATAAGCTGCACCCCGAGCTTTGGATCGCGATTTTCGTTAAAAAAGTGTGGCTTATACGCCGGTGAATACGGTAGTCCAAATTTTCAGATTGACTCAGATTCACTTTAATACTCGAACGAGAGCAAAGACGAGTGAACATGTTGACTAGATTTAACCTTTTCCCGATGATGCCCAATGTATTTTTGTTCTACAGTATTCTCATTTCGACTGTCGTATTGTTCGACTCAAAACTATAGTTTTGTCAATTTTGTCAACTCTCGTCAATAATCGACTTCTTATCAATTGCAACGTACAACTACGTTCTTCCATGTGCTCAATGTGTGAAGTTTACGAGTGAGGTAAATAAGACTCTATTTACAATGATTTTGTGCTTTTCTGCATCAGTAATCAAGCACAGCTTTCAAGCAATGTGTCCAGTGTTTTCTTGTAAATAATTGTTCAGGTTTTTTGACAATCTTTATATAATTTCCACCAGGCAAACGATCGCCGAACCAAGATGTTTGTTCAGTTGCCATGACCATGATGGTCTACTTTACGTACTTGTTTAGTATTAAAACATACATTCTACATTACAATTAGTTACAGCTCCATATTATATCTGTTCTCTCAAATAAATGATGTTGTTAGATTACCAAATGTTCTTGTTGATTAAATTTAAAATAACAGTTATTTTCATAGTTATTCTCTTCGTGTAGACCAAGGGAGCTGTTCCAGACTGTTGTTTGTTGTCGATTTCTGTTGATATCGTTTACTGACTGACTTGTGTATAAAACTAGTTGTGAACACTTGAAATCTCACTCTTTGATTCAAATGTTTGTTTTTATTTTTGTTACACCAACATCACAACATTTTCTTTTCACGTTACATTTCTTTTCTCCATAATTTCTTTCCTTCATTTCTCTCCTTTATCTATTTTTTCTGTTGATCATTTCTTAACTCATTGTCTATACGTTTTATTACTGGCTTCACAGCAGTAGCTACATGCAGTCCTAGACTGCCTATTTTTTAAAGAAAGAAATCCTTGTAGTTATTTTGTTTTATAAAAGAAATAAAATGGCTACAGTATGTTCCCCAGTTCCCGGCCGGTACCAGTATCCGGCCAAAAAAATGTTGATTCGATTTTTTTGGCGGGATTATTATTCATCGTCGACCAAAGTATTCAGATAAGAACCGGAACATTCCAGCTTTTCATTGGTAGTTTTGGCTGGCTTTTTGCTCGAGGAGACTTGAGCGAGAACGAGTTTTGTTCAGGTGAATAAATTTTCATATGCTATTAAATTATTACGCTTTTCACTGCGCAGTGAAACTACCATAGGTGAACTAATGTCTCGTTTGATAGGAAATGTTTAGCCAAATTTCTCAATTTAATCAGCAATGATAGACTAAGGATTTCAATATCAGGCAGAATTCAAATGTTATTGAATTTCAGCAGTCAAAAGTTTCGTTTCGAATTCGACATAGGGTTCCAGTTTCCGGCCATCCAGAGGCACATTGTCATTCAATGTTGAGAATCAACATAATTCACCCATGCATTGCAGTGAACAAACTGGCAATCCATGCAAGAGCTAATTCCCCCGTGGCCAACAACAAAATAATACACAAATATTATATTTACCATGATCACCTTGATCAGTCGCATGCTGCACGCACAGTTGCCCCTTACATCTACCCATAAGTATGACACCTTGTAGTCTCCTTCGCAAAGACTAGACACCTCGCGATTTATATTTACAAATCGAAGCAAAACAAAATCAGCATTCACAAAAAGGGTAAAGGAGTCAGTTTATAAGTTCGATTGTTTACATGAATTACTCGCTTAATGTCGATGGCCGGATACTGGGCCTCTTGGCCGGATACTGGGCACCTAAGGAGCTTCGCTAAAAGTAAATAATTTTAAATATACTCGACTAAAGCGATCAATCTTTGGAACTTTATTAGAGCAGTAAATAAACTGTCTTTAGCCAAAATATTAGACATTTTCCATTAATAGAAGCCAAGATACGATGATTATAAACTAAAGTGGCCGGATACTGGGCACCATACTGTAATGATTTTAAAGTGTATATGACACAATGTTTTTTATTGAAAGAGTTATAAAGGTTTGAAATCGTGATATTGTAATTTGGTGACGTCAGATTGTTTTTAATTTATTATACAAAAGCGCCTTTGTGCAAATTATTGACATTTTTATATTGGCAAAAAGTTTTCTACAACTTATATAAATGATGTTAAACTTTTTTTTCTATTTCAGAAAAGAATGCTGCTTGAAAAAATAGAAATAAGTTATGGTAAAAACAATCTGACGTCACCGAATTAGCATAACTCACAAATGCGAAGCTCAAATCACAAAATACTGAAACATCCCACTATTCAGTTCTGATATATATAATCGATTTTCAAAATAAATTTTTTTGTGTCATATACACTTTAAAGCTTTTCTTGTGTTCTCCCAACATCCCTTGTGTTGATATACTGTACATGTAAGAGCATAAAACATCATTTTATAAAACTTTATCTCCATTCCCGATAAAATGACTGTATAAATATATATAAAATTATATCCCCCTATCCTACCCCCAAATATCAACTATACTAAAGAGATAAAATTACTAAATAGATACAAATGTACATTTGTATATCTATATGCTTAAAATATTTCCCTAAAATGTATAATAATTACCGGTATTCACCGGCGTATAAGCCACATTTATTTTCCGAAAATCGCAATCCACTGTTGAGGGTGCAGCTTATCTTGGAGAACATCGGGAATTGGTACCAAAAAAATATAATTGTCGTAAAGAATTCCATATTGAAAAAGTGTCTTTATGATTATTATTGGTAAGAAGTATTCTCTGGGAGTTTACGTCCGATACGTAACGCAACGCAAAGCATGTAATGTACATGTAGCTTTTTCAAGATTCCACTTAACGTGTGATTTCTATTAACCCATTGACTCCTACACCGGCCGAAACCGGCCGTAAACATCGATACTGCTTTGAAAAATTCTAACTTTCTGAATTTTCGTAACATCGATCTCATGGCCAGTTATTAGTGACAACTAGATAACTCTTCATATTTTAACCTCAAGTAAACTGACTTACAGGTCCGATTTCTGGGCATTAGTTCAATTTGTTTGCCATAAAAATCAAAAATGCGTGTTTTTGACGCAATTTTACACCTCGAAAATGAACGACATTTGACTTGGATTTTCTTCCAAAATACATCCTTGCGAAACAAAACACCACTTTCTCAGCAAGTCGTTATTGCAGCCCATAGAAATAGTGCTACATGTATATAAATTGATTATTATTATTATTATTATTATTATTGTTGTGTTTGTACCGAATCTAGACCACAATGCACTTCGCTTCGCTACTTCCGGTCTATCCATGAAAAGGCCTCTTGACATTTGACTCTCAATCCTTTCTCTTTACAAAACTCTGCGAATAACCTAGTGTTTGTTATGCTTTAGTTTCTCTTTTTTCATTATTTTGTTTCAGTTATTGTTATCATGACAATTAATCCTAAAACTTCTTTGTAGCTAGATAAGACGCAAAAATGTTTTTATTAAAAACAACAGGGACTTGTACTGTAATGTCATGCAGTTCATTCATGTACATGTGTATAGAGAGAGCACATTTCACAATGTCCAAATGTGCTAAATACATATATTTGTCATTTACAGTACTTCTGTAAAGAATGCACATGATACGGCGTCATATCAGGCTCGAACATGCCCGATAGGATGCCTTATCAGGCTTTTCCCTGTTGTGTTTTTGAATAAAATTTTAGTTGACATACAAGTGCTACTGATGCCATCGAGCGTGCACTGGTTTACTCTTCAAAATTTTGATATTTTTCAGTGAAATACTCTATATTAAATGATAAACAACTTATTAGTCGGCTAAGTATCTGATACAGCTGTGCATTTTTACTCGTCACTTGTATTTTGGCTCGCCTAATTGTTACTCCTAAAAATACACAGCAGTATCAGATGCTTAGCCGACTAATAACCTCTATATACACCTATTCCAAATATCGTTGTCCGGGCCGAAAGCAACAAGCAAGAAGTTGACAACCGCAAAGGACTTTGGGAATCTCCTAATTAATTCATTTATCTATGGTACTTGAGAAGTTATCCCTACAAGCGTTGAATAGCAATCATTTGGAACAATTCGGCCATTTGAAAATACATGTTGTCAAAATGTCTATGGATGAATAAATGAATAAGGAGAAAGTCCCAATGCCCTTTGCGGTCGTCAGCTTCTTGCTTTTTGTTTTCGGCCCGGACAACGATATTTGGAATAGGTGTACATGTACATGTATATCATTTTTAGTCAGACAATTATTTAAGGTGACTCCCACATTATGGATGACCGGTTTGACTTATTTTTTAATTCGATCGCTCCATGTCAATATTGCTTGGATTTTATTGTGCTTAACACAAATACTACAGTAATTCAACTACATGTATTCTGCCTTTGGACGGCGTATTCAAAATTATCATTGGAAGCCGCATTTGTGAATGTCAGCTGATATTCAAACAACAATATTTTCACTAAATCTGCTGCCAAGTGCTATTTCCTCGTATGATTTTTTAAAACCTTGTGAATGGCTTTTTAAGGTCATGAGGAATGTTGTGACGAGGTAAGAAGGAAATTGTTCGAGCCGAAATCACGTCACAACCGACTGTTGACAACAATAATATAAACTGATGATTAATTTTTTGCGGCCACACCATTGACAATCAGAAGAGAAGTTCAAAGTCATTTTGAGCCAGTCACTTTGTTTTGGGTTTGTTATGGTCCAATAATTCTGTTTTTAAAAAGCTTTCTTAGAACTGGCCTTTCCAATAGTATGATTCCCAAGTTGGCATAAATAACTGTAACTACAAACTCTGGACCCGTATTTACATGTACTAACTGTAACAGATTGTATTTGTTAACTATTGCATATATAATATATTACTGGCAATTTATACTGAACATGTTTGTTGTTCAGTGTTGATTGTTTGTAACCAATAAGTTAGAGTTAATTACCGAAGACCGAGGCATTAAGCCATATAGATCCAGAGGGCTGTAGGCTTATTGCTGACGTTCAAGGTAAATAACTGACTTATTATCTGATTGAGAAGGTTTTCACACAAAAAGTACAACGATGTACATGTAGTTCCATCTATTGAATTCGTAATGAGCAGGGCAATATTATATACAAAGAACAAAGAAAGCTGTATCAATCAGTTAATAAAGACTATTATTTAATAATAGAAATGTTTAAGTAGGTTGAAGTTGTCCTTCAGTAGCAAATGTAGATTGTAGAAATGTTTCAATGGAAGATATTCTGATCTTGTACTTAAAAGGTCTTAGAATTGGAATTCCATGCACTGATGATTGCTGTTATTATTATTTGTAGTTCTAAAGAAGTTGTTGTCAATATTACTGGCAAGGAATTAACATTAGGTCATTTTGAGAAAAATGGTTTTACCAAACCTATCTGTGTTGACAAGAAAGATGGCTTAGGCCTTGTTGTACCCATCGAAGACTTTAGTGTCCTGGATGTCGAGAAACATATTGGTATGTTGCATGTTACATGTAGTTTTAGACTTAACTTTATATGTGATGCCAGGTTCGTAAAGTATGTTATATATGTATGTACTGTTATTACTCACTTCGCTCACAGCAAAACTAATCTTTGGTTTCCTGTGTTGAGATGGGGTTCCTGTGGCGGATTTTCATATTGGCTGCAAATCGAGATTTCTGTTAGCTTATGGAGACAGATGGGGTTGTAATACGTATTCCATATATGGTAAAAGCTGCAAGCGAATAGCGGCCCCTAACAAGCGTATAGCGGCCCCTAACAAGCGAATAGCGGCCCCAATTTGGTTAACCCATTGACTCCTACACCGGCCGAAACCGGCCGTAAACATCGATACTGCTTTGAACAATTCTAACTTTCTGAATTTTCGTAACATCGATCTCATGGCCAGTTATTAGTGACAACTAGATAACTCTTCATATTTTAACCTCAAGTAAACTGACTTACAGGTCCGATTTCTGGGCATTAGTTCAATTTGTTTGCCATAAAAATCAAAAATGTGTGTTTTTGACGCAATTTTACACCTCGAAAATGACCGACATTTGACTTGGATTTTCTTCCAAAATACATCCTTGCGAAACAAAACGCCACTTTCTCAGCAAACTTCCATCTCTCTTCTTGATATATTCGTGAATTTTGCCCTCTCTTTTCCTTAACTCGCCGAACAATAGCCATTTCCTTAGGACCACTTTCGCTAACACGTGTTTTCCTTCTGCACGCCCGAAAAGGATGCTGGGAACATCCGGGAATTTTCGACAGAAAGTATCCCGCCCTATCCGTATTTTAGAATATATAGAGTGTCGAGCCAGTCGGTCCTACAGGCAAAATATTGCACCGGTTGCATTCTTTACAAGTCCAAAGTCGCCAAAAATGCCTTTGTAGGTCCTGGAATCCACCACAGAAAGACCAGAGAGGCGATTTCACTTTGAGTCCGCCATTTTGGAAAATCACAACGAGCTGCTGAAATGTGTTTGTGAATTCGTATCTAAACTCCTGATTTCTTCCAGGAGAACGGTCTCTACCACACCAGTCAAGCTTAATGATGCTGTCCTGGGGGCTTCTGTGGTGAATAATGGCTATAAACACTCTAAAAATGCAAAATTGGCCTCTCCTAGCACTACGAGCTGCTGGTCCTCGTTGAGATTCATGACAAGAGAAAGATTACGTCAGAACCTGAGCCCGTGGGCTTTCAGAACTGTCAAGATTTCCATGGAAACCCCTTATATGGAATCGAAATTTCCTATGGCGTGATTAGGTCCAGAAAATCGTTAAAAAACTCAAAATAGCTCAGGAGCGAATGGGTTAATAGGTATTTGCAATGCAAAATATTTTCAAAAGCTAGAAAAAATGCAGAGTTTGGCAGTGTAATCCCTCTTGGTCAAGTGCGTTAAAGCGGAGGGTTAGGTTTAGGGATGGGGCAGACTATAAAGTGATTAATTTGATGATTCGAGTTTCAGATTTGATATAAAGTTTTAAAAGGTTAAGAAGTTTTTAATAATTGGATGAAAAACAATTGAAGGGGTGCCCATGAAAACTGCGTATGTGACTATTTTCATGTTTTTCAAAATGTTATGCAATTGCTTCAAAAATACACCTGCTGGCTTATTGATACCTATATAAACATGATTTGGTCATTTTTAGATCGATTACACTAGAAAAAGAGCTTGTTTTGCAGTTTGCCGTTTTTCATAGAAATCAAAAATGCGCGTTTTTGACGTCATGACAATGTGCGACATTTGACTTTGATTTTCTTCCAAAATACATCATTGTGAAACAAAACGCCACTTACTCGGCAAACTTCCATCTCTCTTCTTGGTATATTCGGGGATTTTCAATTCGACTATTTTGGGATCCCTGTTGTTTTCCAACGCACGACCGAACTGCATTCTGGGATATCATGAACATTTTTGTCAACGACATTCCGTACCTCCATGTTTTAGAGATATTTTATAAAGTCTTTTATCACCCGGGCCTACAGGCAAACTAATGCACCGGTTGCATTCTTTACTAGTCGAAAGTCGCCAAAACTGCCTTAGTAGGTCCTCGAATTCACCACAGAACGACCAGAGATATTAAACAACTCTCACTCGGCTGAATCGGCCATTTTGAAAATCTGACACCGTGTTTGCAGATTCAGTTTCATCGTGAAATTGCACCTCGCCCCTGATTTCTTCCAGGAGAATGGCCTCTACCACCAGTCAAGCTTAATGATGCTGTTCTGGGGGCTTCTGTGGTGAAAACATGGCAATAAAAGACTTTAAATTGTGGCAAAGTGGCCCAGTTCTGCGAAGCACTTCCAGAACCGATAGCCACGCCACGAGACAACTTAACCGCCTGATAGTTTGAGCCCGCGAGCTGTCAAGATTTCCATGGCAACAAAATTCGCTAAAAACTTCTAAAATCTCTGGAAGTGAAAGGTTGAAATCATTCACATCTGAAGGTTTGTTATTGTTGAACAACACGCACAGATCACTGACGCGTAAAAGTTTCTTAATTTGCATATTTTCACCAACTAATCCTGATAAATTCAATCAGAAATTAAATATACTGTAGTGCCCAAAATTCGAGTGTAATCGATCTAAAAACACCAAATCATGTGTATATAAGTATTTAGAAGCCAGTAGGTGTATTTTTGAAGCAATTGCATAACATTTTGAAAATAATCAAAATAGTCACATACGCAGTTTTCATGGGCACCCCTTCAATTCTAAAGTCCAATCCTGGAAATAAAAAAAATGGGTCACCATTCGCTTGTTATAAGTGCTTCTATTCACTTGTTAGGGGCCGCTATACGCTCATTCCATATTACAACCCCGACTCTATGGAGATGATTTTCGGAGCACGCAGTACATGATGCAGCCCGAAAAAGTCCTCCATCGGTTGTAAAGCGCATTGAGACAATGCGAAATGCGCTATATAAGAACCGACATATTATTATTATAAATTTATTATTATTATTAGTGGTGGTAATAACAACAACATGGTGCTCAAACACGTTCTTTGATCTTTGCAGGGCCTCTCATATTATGCGATGGTGCAATTTCGCACATGTGACCTCAAATCTTATCCGATTGCGTAATTTACCGATAGCCGCATTATTCATGAAAAATAGCACAATATGAACAAATCCAAAGCAAATATTCGCTTTATTTAAACTTTCATTGACAGTTAACCGTTATTTCAGAGTGATTTTCCTTTGGAAACACCTTAGAAAGCCTCTACAACACGTTTGAGATGTGTATGAATCAAACAACTTCAGTCTATATGCGTACAAAATGTATATACACTCAATTGCAGAAACGTTGTAGTATACATTTACACAAATATACAAATATCTAATGAGATGCAAAATGTTAAACATGCTAAAATACAACTGTTTAAGCACAAAATAGTGCTGAAAATTATTGTGTTGTCCTTGTTGGATGCGATACTATTCTAACTTTGATGTTTCAGATATATTAGAAGAAAATAAGCGATGTTTCACACTTTGCATCTCATTAGATATCTTGTATCTCATTAGATATTTGAATAAATGTATACTACAACGTTTCTGCAATCAAGTGTACATGTACATGTACATATATGTAGATTGCCTTGGAGGCCTGGCACTAAGTTACTGGGCTTCCTGTGGAATGCCCGAGTTATAAAATGGCACAGGGCCGGGAAAATGGCAATTCCTTTTCTTTTACTGAGCCATAAATATGGTTAAAAAGAAAGAGCATTATAATAAACAAAATAATATTACATTCCTTTATGTAAAAATGCTTTCCTCTGCGTAAAAACGAATTTATAGTAAACGTTATAATTTGGCCTCCTAAAAATGCTGGTGTTCAGGTTGCGATTCTAAATGAACGAGCGGTGGTGAAAGGATTCGCGTTCTAATTGTATTGGACATCATTTAAGTGAATTTCTTAGGTTAAGGATACGGTTCACCTTGGCGGGTACGTCTCGGAAACATTTTTAATTTCCTTATTATTTGACCAATTCCCATCAACTTTACATCATTTTAAAGCTAATAGAATGAAGATCGCCATAATACCGTGATATTTTCTTTTAAATTAAAAATGGAGACGTCGCAGGTCATTGTTTTGAAAACGACCGTCTCCATTTGACCGAATTAGTAGACCTTTTGTTACATCCGACTCCATTGATCTTTATACCATATTAATCACGACACTTTGACCTGTCAAACAGTGTCAGGCTTTTGTCATATTCGATGTCGATCAAAAGTTATCTTTAATTAGTTGAAGTTTAATCAATCATAAATGTTGTTTCTTCTTCAGTTAACACGTTATAATTTTTGAGCAAAAATCAAAATCAAAAATCCCTGACACAGTTTTTATTTTCAGTTAGTCTGCTAACTTGTGTCAAAGTTTTAGCAAAATCCATCAAATCTAAGTACCCTATTAATTCAAAAATATCTTGGTAACTTTGCGAAAACTCAACACGGAGAAAATGACCTTTGAAAGTTTGCAAACATTGTCACGCCCACTTCCTGCAACGGACACCATGCCATCCAATCACGTTCATCCTTCACCACATTGTTTACATTGAGGACGCAGGTAATGGTAAGGTCGTATTACTTATTGCTCTCGTTTGCGCTCAAACTTCAAAGTGTTCGCGAGGCTGCCTGCTACGCTCGTAAAATAATAATATTCCAAAATCAAAAAAAGCGAAAACCATCAAATAGGGACAGGATCAAGAGAAGGTACCGAAAGAAGCATTACAGGACTCCCGGTCCTAATGGGATTATGACACCAAAGGCGTTGTGTTCAGAAATCAGAAATCAGAAATCCGTGTTTTTTGCGAATATCTCGTAAATAAAAAACTTTTTCAACCAGAAAACACTAAAAAATGAAATTTCGATATGAAATCCATCCGTTAGTGACAAAAACAAAAAATCGTCACACTTTTTCCACTCAAGGTGAACCGTATCCTTAAATTAACCATTGGAAAAATCGCATAATTTTCCGCATAGGTTTCCCTTTTTTTCGGCACAATTTCCGGGGATTTCCCCCCACACAATTTCCCCCCCCCCCCCCCCCCCCCCCCCCCCCCCCCCGCACCATATCAGAGGTCCTGTCTTTGGTGATTAACAATGTTATGTTCTCCTTGGTTACATTGTACTTACCCTCAGAAAAGAAAGCGAAGGCTCAACATATTCAAAGTGACTATTACACAGTGAATATTGTATGATATCTTAGGCATTAAGTCTTTCGACAAAAGATATTGAACGTTTTTGACTGAGGTCATCTTCAGGATGATATGGGCGAGATATATTTAGAGGATTTTAAGTTATGCCCTTGGGGAACAGTTTAGTGATGAAATGTGCCGCTTGTTTGTTTAACGATGTTGTTGTTTGCTGTATCATAAATGCTTCAATGATTTCCCTCTTCCAATATCCACGTGCTGGAAACAGAACAAAAAGATCAAAAGAGTTTTCTCCCACAACAGTCAGCCATCTTGATCAAGTGTTTTATAATAATTAATAATTAACTTGCATTAGGTTATTAATGTTGAAGTATATTTATTATGCATATAATTTGTTACAGGTTCCATGAAAGAGCTTGATGTTATAGATGTCTGTAAACAGGTATAATTTATAAGCAAATGTTTTAGTGGTCATCATTAAGTACATTTGTACATATACACTGTACATGTACAGTCATTTGCAAAAATTCTGGCCGCTACGAAATATCAATATATCAATATATCGGGTGCATTATGGGTAATTAAATAATCTAAAATTCCCCTTAAAGCAGGTTAACGCCAGCAAAGTTGGTAGAAATATTTAGTATAATGTTTGTTTTAGTCTTACGTTTGTTGTTTGTACATTTTACTTCATTTAATAAGTTAGGAAACTGAAAATAGTATTATTTAATTACCCATAATGCACCCGATATATATCAATATATTGATATATCGTGGCGGCCAGAATTTTTGCAAATGACTGTATATTATTATTAATAATAATAGTCTATACAGCGATTTGCAAAAATTCTGTAAAATCCTAATCGATCGATATATCGATATATAGTAATTTACATAATCCTAATTCTTTGATTTTAGCTATTATTAAACCTGAATCTAAACCCAATTAACATTTGTAGTATGTATGTGAAAAAACAATTGAAAAATGTGAACTTTAGAGGGCTTATTCAGCCATTTTATGATGAAAATTACCCACAATGCACCCGATATATTGATATATTGATATATATTGCTTTTACAGAATTTTTGCAAATCGCTGTAACAATAAGCTTAATAACAAGACACTATTAATGTTAACTCAGGATTGTTAATCCATTGACTCATGAGCTATTTTGAGGTGTGTTATAAGGTGATGCGAACCTGAAGCATTTTCTGGCAACTGCAAAGCGTAAGAACATTACCTACAATGACGACAAAAGCATCTTCTCAACCCAGTGTCTTCCCATCCTTGCCTACGTTATCGAAGAAGGGAACAATCGTCCAGATCCTGAACGTCTACGACCATTGCGTGAACTCCCTGTTCCGCATGATTCAAAGTCACTAAACAGATGCTTGCGACTGTTCTCCTACTACTCAAAATGGACTCCAGCGTTTTCAGATCACATCAAGCCAATCACTAGCTGCAAGTCATTTCCACTTGCGCATCAAGCAGTCCAGGCATTCGAGAGCCTCAAGAGGACAATAGAAGCTGTCAGTAGTTACTGCAATTGATGAAGATATTAAAGTGCTCATGAAGCTTATTTTTTTATTTTGAAAATCAATTACATCAGAAATGAATAGTGGGATGTTTCAGTGTTTTGTGATTTGAGCTTCGCATTTGCGAGTTATAAAGTTTTGAAATCGTGATATATGTTAATTTGGTGACGTCAAAGGAGCATCGTTTATTATACAAAAGCGCCCCTTTGCAAATCATTGACATTTTTTAATCTGGAAAAAAGTTTTCTACAACTTATATAAATGATGTTAAACTTTTTTTCTATTTCAGAAAAGAATGCTACTTGAAAAAATATAAATAAGTTACGACAAATGCCTCCTTTGACGTTACCGAATTAGCATATCACGATTTCAAACCTTTATAACTCGCAAATGCGAAGCTCAAATCACAAAATACTGAAGCATCCCAATATTCACTTCATATGTAATCGATTTTCAAAATATAAAAATAAGCTTCATATTAAGCACTTTAACAGATGCCTCTGAAGTAGCACTAGCAGCCACTCTTAGCCAAAATTGGAGATCAGTAGCTTTCTTCTCACGTACAATGTACCTTGCAAGGGAGTGAGCTCAAGCATGCATCAATCGAGAAGGAAGCTCAGGCGATCGTGGAGTCTGTACGACACTGGAAGCATTTTCTGACAGGATGACACTTCATGCTTAAAACTGATCAAAGGTCAGTGTCCTACATGTTTGACCAGAATGATAAAATCATGCATTGGAGGCTTGAGCTATCCTGCTACAGATTTAACATCATTTATCAACCAGGAAAGGACAATATCCCACCAGACATGCTATCTCGAGCCACATGTGCCGCTGCAGCAGATGATGCACTCTACAAGCTTCATGAATCACTCTGCCACCCTGGTATATCAACTGAAGGCTTTGGCATTTTGTGCGTTCCAAAAATATTCCCCATTCTCTTGAAGACATAAAGAGATCGACTAATGCAATCTGTTGTGGATGCAAGGCGAGATTCCATCGCCCTGACGACGCCCATCTCATCAAAGCCACTCAACCGTTTGAGAGAATCAATATTGATTTTAAGGGGCCTTTGCCAACAACGAACAAGAACAAGTACTCTCATCATGCCCATGTGCTCTACTCAGATGGTCGTGAGACAACAGTGTCAACAACTGAAGCATCTTGCTCCGAGAGGCCAGGTGAAGATGCCTCAACCCCTGCCACAACACGAACTGAAATCAAATCCTGACATAGAACAAAGACAGACAGAGGAACAGATGCTGAATGGCTACTCTGATCCAGCACCACCGATAATCCAAGCACCAAGTGAACCACCACCTTTACGACGCTCTGAGAGGAACCGTCGCCCAGTTAATAAACACGATATTTGAAGGAAGAGGAGAACGTTATAAATCGTTTTGACATTGACTTGTACCCTTATGGGTTTCCTGTGTTACACTAGCGGCTGTCAGTTGTACATTGCCGCCATGTTGTTTCTGTACGTACGTTAGCTAAAGATTTAGCTGAATAAAGCCTTGTTTGAACGGCACTCTTTCCTCATTTCTTACAACAAGGTGTTTAGTGATTTTCTGGACCTAATCATGCCATAGGAAATTTCGATTCCATATAAGGGGTTTCCATGGATATCTTGACAGTTCTGAAGCCCCACAGGCTCAAGTTCTGAGATGATCTTTCTTGTGGTTGAAATATGTCCTCTAGGCTGGCAGATTGCTCTCCTCCAGAAGGCCTATTTTGCATTTTAGAGTCTTTTATTGCCATTATTCACCACAGAAGCCCCCGAACAGCATCATTAAGCTTGACTGGCATGGAAGAGGCCGTTCTCCTGAATGAATCCAGGGGTGAAATGCGATTTCACGAAGAAGAGTCTCTGGTCGTCCTGTGGTGGATTCCAGGACCTACCAGGGATGTTTTGGCAACTTTCGACTTGTAAAGAATGCAACTGGTGCAATGTTTTGCCTGTTGGTCCGGGTGTTAAAAGATTAAAAAAAACTCCATAAAGCTGGAATTGCCACCTGTCGCTCTCATATTTTCCCGTGATTACCCATTATGCTTATCGGTTGTGCGTTCACAATGATGTACATGTATTTTCATTGGAAGAAAATCAAAGTCCAATTTCACTCTTTTTCATGGTGGTGAAATGACGTCAAAACACGCATTTTTATTTCTATGAAAAACAAATTGAACTAATGCCCAGAAATGGGACCTATAAGTCAGTTTACTTGAATCGTTAAATTTTGAAGCGTTGTCTAGTTGTCACTAATAACTGGCCATTAGATCAATGGTACGAAAATTCAGAAAGTTTTTTAGAATTTTTCAAAGCAGTATCGATATTTGCAACTGGTTTCGGCCGGTGTAAGAGTTAAAAAAGCACCACCTACTGTTAGATTACATTGCTCTAAAAAAAATAAAAAATAAAAAAAAATAAACTTCTTCTGCTACAAAAAGAGCACTTATATTTTAAGCTGATCGATCAGAAAATGCCATTCCATTATTAGAGTTAATATATTACCTTTAAATGACTTCTCTACTGTGTTACTTCTTTACATCAGAAGTCGTGACTACTTGAAGAGGACATTTGTGGACTTGATGGTTCAGGAAGGAAAAAGAGGATCAGGAAGAAAATACTGTATGCGTGAGAGGTTGTGTTAAATTTAGAATTTTGGCGTCACATTGGTGCATCTTCAGTCATATTAGGAGTTATCAGGGATGTCTATCATCTACCTTTGATTTCAGAACCTTCAAGGATTGTTGTGGAAAACCATCTCAGTGCGCTAAGTCATAGTGATTTTGTGCTGTTTTGGAGCTTCTTGAAGTTGGTTCAATTGAGGAGGTGCACGAAGAAACTATAATAGTTTTCAGTCCTTTGGGCGTTGTCCCCAAGAAAAACAATAAATTTCGTCTGATACTGGACTTACGTTTTTAAATTCAAGTGTGAGTTAGTGTGTCTATGATACCTAGTTTACATGAAAGTAAAGTAATTGGGGAATGATGTACCTAGCTATTTAACCCTTTCTATAATAATAATTAATTAATAAATATAGTAATGATAAGATAAATGGTTGTTTCTCAACTTCTCAACTTGTCACTGAGGGTGACTGGTTCATTTCATTTGATCTAAAGAATGGCTATCACCACATTGACATTGGAGTTTCACATACATGTAGAATGTACAAGCCAACACCTTTCCCATAAGATACACGTCAGTTTAATTAATACGGTTCTACAAATAAGCAATACATACAACACATCACTAAATAGCAAGATAACTATATAAACAAATACATGCTGACGATTATTACAAAGTAACTGACCTTATTGGTGAAACCATGGCAAAATAAAAGTATACTGATGGGAGCTACTCGTGTACTCCAAGATGAGTTACAAAAACTGAACAAATTTACATAAGTATTTTCTGATAAAGTACAAAACAATAGACAGTAGAACAAATGAATTACCAAGGGACGTTATACAAACATTTAAATACTGTAAATACTGATGAGTAGTGGATAGTGATAATATAGAAACTATCTTGGTTTCCGCTTTCTCAAAGGAGCTCAGAGTTTATCTGTTAATATTCAAAGCTACCTAGTTCAATGTGGTTTCTCAGCAAGTTGGAGAATTCCTGGGATTTACAGTTGACTTGCAGCAGATCTCCTTATGGGATTACTACATATTATAAGAGATCAGAGCAGCCCCTGTCACTGCCCTCGAGGTGGCTAGAGTCACAGGAGCTACAAATGTATTATTTCCATGGGCTTAGCCCTTGGACCAGTTGCTAGACTCTTTACTCGGCATTTATATGGGGTGGTGCAGAACAGTGTCTTTTCTCTTAGCTGCAAAGTTTCGTTATCTGCTGATGCAGTTGGAGAAATTCAATTCTGGATTGACAATTTTGTGGAGCTTGTGGGTCAACCCATCTGGCATATTCAGATGTTAGCAGTAAGGGATGGGCTGGTTATATTGTCCAGTTTGGTTCAGGTGGAGACTGGGATTCTCTGCAGAGTTCCACTTATAGGGAATTGAAAGTGATACATCTTGTGTTGGAATCGTTTGCTTCTTAGTGTAAGCATCGTTCTGACAACCAAGGAACAGTTTCAATCACGTGTAGTGCGAGCAATAAAAAAACATCTTCAGCATGAGGCTATCAGAATTTATGCCATCTGCAGCCCTGGGTGTATCCAGGATGTTCCATTGGCGGGGTCACACTCCATGTCGTTCACCACCAAATCCCTCCTCAAACATGGGACACCCCCTGTCTACGTGCCTGATATGTCATCAGCATGGTATAAGACTTTATCTGTATTTGAATATATAAGAGTCGGTTATTTTCCTATGAGGAAAATGTATAAAATGTAGGTATGTGTGACTGCAAGCCTGATATAAATGTGTTCGCAATCGCCGAGAAAAACCACAAGGACAAATGCTACTTTTACCCAGATCTGGCCATTCTACTTGGTGAATCACAGGACACAAAGAAAAACGAAATGAAAGATTTATTCCTCCAGCTGTCGAACAAAGTCCAAACCAAACTTAGAGTTACAGTATTAGTCACTGTTTTGACTCATCAGTTCGTTATTCGCCAGTCGACGGCCGTTAAATACTGAATATCTCTAGTGAATTTCCACAACAAATGCCATGGCACTGTGGCCCGATGAACAGTAACGAATTCATATTCCGATTGAAAATAGCCCTCTAAATTGCCTCTCTGTATATCTCTTCCAAATTCTTTAAAGAAACTCTTTCTTTTCCTTCCAGAGTTTCACTAAACATGGCTCATAAATGGCTTCGGAATGGTTCTTGGAAAAGTTATCTAATCTCGTCCCCAGAGCCCACGTTCCTCTTGGTCAGCTCCGAGAAACGCTCTGGCTGTAACCGATTTTTGTAGCATTCTGATTGGTTTGGCAAAAACAATAGAAGGACCGGACCGAAGTAAACTGACTAGCTAGAAAATGGCGGAGTTTATGTAAATATGCAAATTAGCTCGAAATTTTAAGATACATTCGTGAAAAGAAGATTGACTCGTAACAGGTAGTTAAAACACCTACATTGTACATGTACATTTATTTGGTCTTATTTTCAGTCTGACAACTGATATGCATGCCTGCTGATTATCAAAGTTTAAATTTTGAAAATCCAACAAAATCGAAGTTTCACCCAATTCAAAATGGCGGCGAAAAACCGTGAAAGGGCTCGATTTGTGTTTGTTTTTCCTCGCATTCTTTCGAGTGTGTTGAGTGCTCGAATTACTATTCATCAATGTTCGCCTCACAATATCGGTTTGTTGAGTTGCTTGTTTCACAAGACTTGTACAATTGGCGAATAAAATCACAAAGTGAACATAATTGAACTATTTTCCCCTACATGTAGGTTGTGCTTTCAAAACGTCTTGCAACCAAATGTACCTCGAATGATCCGTGATTATTTAAAGCGAATAATTCGCTTTCTTCTCATGCGTGTGATCGTTGGGTAACCTTGGGTTATCTCATGACGATGACGGCGATGCGGGCCTACCACAGGAAGGAAGCCCGAGTAATAAGGCCCAACAAAGACATGAGGGAAATTATGACAAAACATCTTATGTCACAGAAAGAGCGGCAAAATAAATTTAACATGGCCGCTAAAATAACCCTACAGTGCATAAATCATAAAGCATGCATTATTATTTAGCAATAGAAGCTAAAACATCACATGCGACACAAGGGTGATAAACATTTTACATGGCCGCTAAAACGTTCGAATACACAAGTCATAAGGGATGCATAACAAACAAACTCAAACACTCAGCAAATTTATATTTGCGAGGCAAAACACAAACACGTGAGGTCGAGAAATACTCCAATGTGTCCGATACCCAGCACTCAGCAAACTATTAATTTGCGAGGCAAACACAAACACGTGAAGCAAGGCGAGAAATACTCCGATATTTCCGATACAAAGCACTCGATCAGCAAAACCAATTTGCGAGGCAAACACAAACACGTGAAGCGAGTCGAGAAATACTCCAATATTTCTGATACCCAGCACTCAGCAAACCAATTTGCGAGGTAAACACAAAACATGTGAAGCAAGTCGAGAAATACTCCGATATTTCTGATACAAAGCACTCAGCAAACTAATTTGCAAGGCGAACACAAACACGTGAATTCAGCAAGGCGAGAAACAAGCAACTCAACAAACCGATATTGTGAGGCGAACATTGATGAATAGTAATTAGAGCACTCAAGCAACTCGAAAGTATGCGAGGAAAAAAAAAAAACGTGTTAGGAACAAGCAACTCAACAAAACCGGTATTGTGAGGCGAACATTGATGACTAGTAATAATTAGAGCACTCAACACACTCGAAAGTATGCGAGGCAAACACAAAACGTGTTAGGAACAAGCAACTCAACAAAACCGATATTGTGAGGCGAACATTGATGACTAGTAATTAGAGCACTCAACACACTCGAAAGTATGCGAGGCAAACACAAAATGTTAGGAACAAGCAACTCAACAAAACCGATATTGTGAGGCGAACATTGATGACTAGTAATTAGAGCACTCAACACACTCGAAAGTATGCGAGGCAAACACAAAATGTTAGGAACAAGCAACTCAACAAAACCGATATTGTGAGGCGAACATTGATGACTAGTAATTAGAGCACTCAACACACTCGAAAGTATGCGAGGCAAACACAAAATGTTAGGAACAAGCAACTCAACAAAACCGATATTGTGAGGCGAACATTGATGACTAGTAATTAGAGCACTCAACACACTCGAAAGTATGAGAGGCAAACACAAAACGTGTTAGGAACAAGCAACTCAACAAAACCGATATTGTGAGGCGAACATTGATGACTAGTAATTAGAGCACTCAACACACTCGAAAGTATGCGAGGCAAACACAAAATGTTAGGAACAAGCAACTCAACAAAACCGATATTGTGAGGCGAACATTGATGAATAGTAATTCGAGCACTCAACACACTCGAAAGTATGCGAGGCAAAACAAACACGTTAAGCAAATCGAGAAATACTCCGATATTTCCGATACCCAGCACTCGGCAAACCAATTTGCGAGGCAAACACAAAACACGCAAAGCCATTCGAGAAATAATACTTTCGAGGCAAAGCAACTGCGACAAACTTAATACTTGCGCGGCACTCCACCACACGACATACCCAAACTAAAACTGAAACACTTCTGAGGAGCCGGAATACCAATAGCACATGGCGACGCTGGAGAAACTAAGAAACATCATAAAAGGATAGAGTTACAATGTAGTAGAATGCCCAAACTTACGACCGTTCAAATACTAGGAGAAATTGTAAAACGACTGAGACGAAAGAGCAGGCTTTTTGTAGTGTCAAGGCATAGGTCTGTCCTTGGCGAGGAGCAAGGAGAGCGAGAACCTGCCACGACGAAAGTTTGCGATGAAGTGAATTATGCTGATAGGGTGTTCTCATATATGAGCACTAGTGAGACTGCTGAGAATAGTTAAAGCTTAGAAACGTCTTGATAAAAAGAATCATCAGTAGATGAGAGCGCACGGGCGCACTCCTGGAGTGAGTTATGTAAATTAGGGTCAATATGCATCAGGGGGAAATACTCGCCATAGTAACAATGTAACAATGAATTTATTATTTATTAATGAAGAAGCTGAGATGGTAACTGTCAAAGGGATTGCTCATCCCCTTGGGGACAGAGAAGTAGACATATGATAAGCAGAGTTGTGAGTCTATGGAGGAAAGAGGAATATTGACAGATGCTGCTGTGGTAGCAGCGCCTATTTTATAGCTATGACCTGCATTCTGAAGTATCACAGTGAGGCCATTGTGGTCCTTGCTCGTGTGATGTGAAGTTCAATTTATTTGATGTAATAAAGTGAGTTGTGGGCTTGGACCTGTCACAGCACAGAGTGTACTGTGTTGTTAGGACTCAAGGAAATATTAGGAAATATATTTTTCAAGTGCTAGCCACCAACTACCCACAATACAAAAAAAAAACACAAAATATCTGAGGCATTGTTTATCAAAGAAATAAGGCCAAGCCTCAATGAACAAGGACAGTCCTTACTGCTATGTTTATTTAACTAATGTAATCATAGTATACATATACGTCAGTTTTGTCATTCATATCTGTTGAAGCTGTTGATGGCTACAGTTCCCAAAATATCAGAAGTAAACATGTTAACTTATCTTGTGTTCACTTTTATGTTTCATATTATACACTACATGTATTACGTTTGCATAAACGCAATTGAATTGAATTGAATTGAATTGCATGATTATGCAGGTATAATTTGATATATTATGAGTAAGAGACCTGTAACCATGGGAAACCATTAGGTTGTAATTAAATAATCTTCACTACCATCAACATTATTCTTATAGTCATCATTATCATGGTGCTCACCACCACTTTGATGCATGTAAAACTCACTATTTTAATGCTATTTTTAGGAGGATATGAAAATGGTTATGAGAGAATGGACTGAATATTACATGAACCCTGTGAGAAAGAAAACTTTAAATGTTATTAGTTTGGAATTCTCTAAAACTGGGTAAGTTGCTGCACTAGTGTGAAAATATTGCAATTACTACTGATTGAAACTGATAGCAGGGATCCACATTCGTTTTTTGTCTGTATGATAGAACTTTACTTACTCCAAGGATGAGTTTTTTCAAGTTAGTAGTACTTTCCAACAATCAGATGACTGTCAATCTGGATCCCAGTGTTGTTAATCTCAGTGCATACTGACAAAAACTTTGTCACGCTTTGTTGGCGAAATATTGGTGCCGAAATGTTATTTCAGTGGCCATTAATTGCGATTTTGAGACTGCGATACCACAAAATATTGATGGCTAGTTGGGAGAAAATATATTCCGTATTGGGCGGAGTCGCAAATATATTTTCTACCAACACCGTCAATATTTTGTGGTATCGCCGTCTCAAAATCACAATTAGTTTTGTATCACAATTCTACAATAATTTGAAATAAAAAATAAAAATAACAAGGAAAGCATTCTGATTTGGTTCAAATTCTCACCACCTCGCGCAATGTCGTAGCTACTATTTGAAGTTTTTGAAAACTGTTTTTGCTGCAAAAAGATTAGGAAAAACAGTTATTCTAAAACTCATTAATAATTCATGAGCTATTAGGCCAATGGGAGCTGACCATTTGGTCATGCCAGGTGCATGGACCTTTATGCCCCCATACAGACCTGCCAGGTTTTAGTTATAGAACTGATTAATAAAACATGAGTGTTCTATCACTTTTAGTTATAACACTCATGCATAAACATGAGTGTTATAACTAAAAGTGATAGAACACTCATGTTTGTAATTTATATTATTTTAAATATTAAAATATGAAGCATAAAAAAATGAAGCACACATGTACATGTATCTAAACTGGCGGTTATCATAAAACAGTGGTCTGGCTCAAATTGCTGTTCCGTGATCATTCGAGAATTGCAATCAAGTCACTGTCAAAATAACTGATCTCCTTTACATATAATTACCGGTACTTGACAAATCATACAAGTGTAGTTGTTAAGTTGAACCAATCGATCATGTGGGACATTGTCAAATCCACTACGCATGACCACTAATTCTATGGACAATAGTCAGATTATAGGGCAAATAGAATGTCTTTACACAATGATATTGCCAAAGCTGCTCGCTGGTTGTACTACTGAATTGTCTCGCACATGCGCAATGTGTTATATAGGCGTCGTGATCCCCGATCTAATCAAAGGCACCCGTTGGTGAACTCGTGGATTTTCGGTATGTGACTGACGAGGAATGCCTTGAAGATTAGGGCATGTTTGAGCATGGAACCAGCACATGTTTTTCTTTGTGTGCAGTTATCTTTCGTGATCAATTCTTGTATTCGCTCTTAGAGCGAAAATATTTTAACATCAAGTAAAAGGTATTCAACAAGTAAAGTTCAATGATTGATTAACATTTTATTTTTGTGTGTTGTGTCGATTTTTCATTAGACTTCGAAATAAAGTGTTTTGGAAGCGATCGAGTTGAAGTCCGGCTTCACCATGTAATAATATTCCCGGTAATATTTTATGTTTACACGAAACATATTGACTTCACTGACTTCATTTCATCAATGGCTTAGAGAAAACTTAAGAGTTGGCGCTACGGTGCGGACCTTAAATACGAGGACGCACTATAAAAGGGCATCGCTCCACCCACAATTTGTGAATCATGAGTTTCAATGTGGCGGACAATGGTTGAACATGGCTGAACAACGGGGTAAAATGATTTTCAATAAAGTCACATTTCAACCGAAAAGTTAATGAATTAATAATTGTAATTTTACATCTAAAACAGTTATATTAGACGGACGTGTCAATATTTTTCGTATTCCGTAGTCATCTATGCGATTTCCAGTCGCATCACGTGTCTATGTACGAAGGATGTTTTGAATTTTGCGCGCAACATTCAACATCTACAAATTCATGAGCCGAAATCCTCTTTGCCTGTGATGAGCATTTCCAAGCATAAAACTATGTTCGGTCATTTCTACATAAAGCGACAAGAGTATTGTTTTCATTACAGAAGTTACGTTCGTCCTCGTTGTCGTTCGTCTTGCTATGTATTGTTATGGTATCCGCGTCGTTCACGAAGGTGTCTTGTTACGATGTAAATGTGTCGAGCATTTGTACATCTCTGTACTTTTATGGTAAAGGTCAGTAAGGTTTCGAAACCTATGCTGTGAGTATATTTAATTCGCAAATGGCATTTCCATGTTTTGGCGGGGAAATTTAGGATAACCTACGAAAGAAACGATAAGCATAATAATACTGGCTAGAGCTGAGCTGTGCGACATCAAAACGGCTAACGATTACTATGAAGTCAAAGTACCATAGTTTTTACCAAAGTGAAAAGTGATAGTGAATTGTACAACAAAAGTTATCCATGTGCGTTTTTAGTACCTTTATTTCCACAGTTTCTTATTCATTTGATTGATTTATAGAACTTGCAGTTCTTGAGATCCTCTCTCTGTGACGTCTCGGTAGATTTGATTGACAGATCCAACGAACTTACCTTAGGTACCTCTCCTTTTATAGTGCGTCCTCGTGTTTAATATACACCTATTTCAAAAACGTTGTCGCAGCCGAAGTAACAGTCAACACTCCAAGACTGCAAAGGATTTCGGTAATTTTTCTCGTAATTTATTCATTCAGAGAATATTTTGGTTGCATGCATTTGTGACATGTTATTATGGCAAGCTGAAGTGGTAGCTCAGGTGTCAAACCAAATATTTCGGAAAGTACTAGTACTACAAACGTGCTGTTGTGGGTACCAAAACCGTTGAACAAGAGCAGGCATAAAAAAAACACGCTTCCAAACACTAATGAGCTGGAAAACTACATTCATGAAAACTATTTACAATGACCACAACTGAATAAATTAATTACAAGAAAAATTGCCGAAATCCTTTGCAGTCTTGGAGTGTTGACTGTTGCTTCAGCTGCGACAACGATTTTTGAAATAGGTGTATAAAGTGGGTATAGAGTACGGAAAATATGTCGAAGTGTTCATGGTTCGACACACTGTATTAAATATAATGGCTCAAATGATCTGATACCGAAACATACTTGTAAATACATGGACGACAGGCTGCTTTGATATCCTCTGGAAGCCGTAGACATCTGATCTGACACTGACCACAAGATACAAGATTGTTTTCAAATTGAAAGAGTCGCATGAGGACCAGACCAGGAATAATCCTCCGGAACTTCCGGTTCGCACGCGCAGTAGCAAAAGTTTACACTGTTCGAGTGAGTGAGTGAGTGAGTGAGTGAGTGAGTGACACTTCCGGTTCAAAATGCCCAAATCCAAATTAAATGTGTTGGCCCAATGAAGGAAAAAAAGGTATAAAGCAACAAGTCGGAGCCCAGGCATCCACCACGGCTCAGAAATGGCACACAAATCCTAACTTGCCTTCATCGGCCGCCGTTCAGCGCTCGTCAACACATAACATCAAAATTCAAGACAATTCGAATAAATACAACTCAAAACCTCAAGAAAACTACACAGGAGACTTCAACAACTATTATTCTTTATTTCTAGTATTTTTTTAGGGAACAATATAGAAAAATTATGATTTTGAGAAACGATAAATGAACTCGTACACAAAACTAAATGACCGGTTGAACCACACCACGTGAAATTTTCGAATCGCTAAAAACCACTCAAAAACACAATTTCTTGCTCAGATTTCTACACCAAGGTGTTCTTTAATTATCAGACTAGTTACAGTTGTGAAGACAATTTTGAGAATATCATACCCTTTGAAGGCTTTCTAAGAGCTCATTCCTGATTCAACGGAACGAAAATCCAAAGACATCATGATCCACTGAGTTCTACGTTTGGGCATGGGCTACCTGTGATCACAGGAAGCCCAATTATACTAGCGGTTACATATTGCAAGTGAAATGCTGCGAGGTCGCTAAGCAAAAGGCATTTAAAATATACACCATACGACAACAACAAATAATAATAATAATAATAACCTTTAACAAAACTAGAAGACCGAATAAGAACTGGTAGCACGGCCAGCAACCCGTCGAGTAAAATGTGTTTTGGCTTCCTGTGTTTCAAAGTGGCCTTCTGGACCTTCTGATACAATTTGAGATCTTCAGTTTACCGGCATCACGTTTCATCAAACGCCAGTCTTTAATAATATTAGTACTGTATTATTAAAGAGCATAACGGAGAAGATTCATGCCCATAGTAAATAATTTTAGTACATCTTGAATATTAAAATTGATGCAAGGTTAATTATATATAAAGTATTTGCCGTCAATCGTAGATGTAACAGTTTTACGGCTTCGACCTCAATGACCTCCGATAAATTACTGTATAAAACGAGTTGAATTATTTGCAATTGTGATCATTCATTGCCAGAACATTTCAGGCAAATAATAATGACACAAGAATATACATCTAAATTTATTTGATATATTTATAAATTATTAACTTTGAAATGTAAACATAAATCTCTTTTGATTTGTTTTATCTCACATTGAAGTTCATTGGTGTCTGCAGTGTGAAACTCAACTGGTACAACTTTAAATACCATAGTATTCAACTCATAGAGAAAACATAAAATAAATATATCAGGAAATTTCAAAACGACAGCAGTGCCATTTGAATCAGGCATACCAAAACAGTTACGTGCATGAGAATCAAATGCATAAATACAATCTATATTCTTCATTAAAGCCATAATATAGCCATCTAATATTAAAATGTAATTTGAGTTTTTATTTTATGTTTGATTTGCCGATTTGTTTCCCTCAACGGGCCGATTAATTCGGGCCGATTGCCAGTAGTTGCGACGTTGGCGACGACTATAAACAAGCTCGATCTGGTAGATAGATGAGCGATATCGTCTCTATATCTGCGATGGTTTGTCTTTCAACTGTTCAAGGGCAGTCAAATATATGTCGTGTTCAGTCTGATCGACTGTACATGCATTTCATAGTCAAACTGGACACGACTGTGCACAACAGCAGGGCTAAAAATCACTCTAAATCGTTCGTGACCTTGATGAATGCTTCCAGCATCGAATAAAGATGTGTTTCGCATGATAAATTTGTGAAAAAAAAGAACATTTACTCGGTTATTACGCTTGATAAACACCGATCAAAACTTATACCGTATTAAAACAACGAACTCGACGAAGAACAACATGCTGTTGGAAGGGCCAGGGACTGCCGCTGGTCATACGTACAGCAGAAATCATCGCCAGCCCGCCCGCCCGATCAAGATTCGCAAGAGTATATAGTGCCCGGGAAAACGCATCCACATGTACACAGGGACTCCGTCAAGATTAGTTTCGCTGCTCGCTATCGCTCGCAGCAACAACTGACACGCACGAACATTGAGTGGAAATCTAGCAAGTGGAAATCACACACGAATAGCTGGACGTCTATGTGTTCTACTAGAAAGGAAACCACAAGCTTATATTTATGGTATTTTATATTTCGAAGTCTAAATGAAAAATTGACACAACACAGATATGGTCTCTTGATTTTACTTAATGTTCAAATATTTTCACTCTAAGAGCGAAATATTAAAACTTACGGCATTGATCACGAAAGATAACTGCAAAGACATGTGCTTTGTCTTCTTCAAGGCGTTCCTCGTCAGTCACATACCGAAAATCCACCAGTTCACCATCGGGTGCCTTTGATTATGTTTCTTTTCTCATTGAGAATGTTAATCAATAATTCTAACAAAACACTGTCAAACGTAGGGTGGATCCATAAGACAACAGAGTACCTACACCCATTACACTATGTATTACACTCAAATCACATCAGTGTAGATGCATGTTAAGATATATCTGAGCTGTACTGTACCTCTATACCCATTACACTACATATATTACAAATTACACCAACTGAGCTGTACTGTACCTCTATACCCATTACACTACATATATTACAAATTACACCAACTGAGTTGTACTGTACCTCTATACCCATTACACTACATATATTACAAATTACACCAACTGAGTTGTACTGTACCTCTATACCCATTACACTACATATATTACAAATTACACCAACTGAGCTGTACTGTACCTCTATACCCATTACACTACATATATTACAAATTACACCAACTGAGCTGTACTGTACCTCTATACCCATTACACTACATATATTACAAATTACACCAACTGAGTTGTACTGTACCTCTATACCCATTACACTACATATATTACAAATTACACCAACTGAGTTGTACTGTACCTCTATACCCATTACACTACATATATTACAAATTACACCAACTGAGCTGTACTGTACCTCTATACCCATTACACTACATATATTACAAATTACACCAACTGAGCTGTACTGTACCTCTATACCCATTACACTACATATATTACAAATTACACCAACTGAGCTGTACTGTACCTCTATACCCATTACACTACATATATTACAAATTACACCAACTGAGCTGTACTGTACCTCTATACCCATTACACTACATATATTACAAATTACACCAACTGAGCTGTACTGTACCTCTATACCCATTACACTACATATATTACAAATTACACCAACTGAGCTGTACTGTACCTCTATACCCATTACACTACATATATTACAAATTACACCAACTGAGTTGTACTGTACCTCTATACCCATTACACTACATATATTACAAATTACACCAACTGAGTTGTACTGTACCTCTATACCCATTACACTACATATATTACAAATTACACCAACTGAGTTGTACTGTACCTCTATACCCATTACACTACATATATTACAAATTACACCAACTGAGCTGTACTGTACCTCTATACCCATTACACTACATATATTACAAATTACACCAACTGAGCTGTACTGTACCTCTATACCCATTACACTACATATATTACAAATTACACCAACTGAGCTGTACTGTACCTCTTTTTCAAAGGAAGTAAAACACCTACAATGTAAATTTTTGGGCTTATGCTCTCCAGTCTTTGTGTGATTTTGTTTTTGTCCTCTTTAAACATTCAGCGCCAAGAAATTGTCCTTCTTTTTAGGTTGTCACCATTGGTTCAAGTTCCAACAGTTGTAAGAGAAATGGACTGGGTAAACCATGTATGGCCTTCAGACTTACCAGATGACAGGTAGAGGAACATTCTCATAAGTACTACATTTAGAGCGAATGCCTGTAAGAATCGAGAATTGACGGTCAACTCAAAAAATCGAATTTCTTTTCTTTCACCATATCATTCCTTTCAATGATCTATTTTCTCGGGCACTTCCGGAGGAATACGCTTCTTATGTTTAATTTTTTTTTTCCCCGTTGTACACAAAATGCCAGGAATGTATGTTTCAGGGTTTCGATTGGCTGAAAGCGTGGGCGATTTGATCATATCGGTACACAAAATGCGAAGTATTTGATCGTATAGAGTTTCAAGATTACTCAGCAGATGTCGCTGTGCTTGCTGCATGACTGCCGTCACGCCGTGAAAAACTCGTTAAAAATAATAAAATGAAACCCATTTCTGAGAAATATAATGAATGAAGTTTATTTTATTCCACGTTTGTTTTAATGCTGTTAAAAAGAGTATTTTCTATTTCAAAGAGATAGTTTCATAATGGAGTGCATTATTATAATATTATTATTATTAAAATAAAATTCTCTGGAACCAGGAGCCCATAAGTAGGAGCGTCCATGCTCCATATTGGGTCTGTGTCACAGCGTTTTCACAAGTGGTTATTTTTAGAACAGTTTTTCCGCGAAAGAAGGTCATTTGACCAATCAGGGAACGTTTCAGGTATGACGGTTTCATTTCCGGTTTCACGACAAAAATAAAATGGCGGACAAACCCGAAGAGATGAATGTACAAATAAAAGTCAGGATTATCCAGTTTTCTTTGTGTCTGATTCCTAACTTTATCATTCCAACAACTTCCCGGGATTCCATAGGCCACTGCTTTGAACCTTGACCTAAAATTCTAGACTGCGTTTCCCAAACGAAGTGAACTTACAGGATTTGAATTGAAGTGATGGCCAGGCGGTTTCGTGACAGAGTTTCGTGGATAGATAATGTGAATGCGTGTTTTCTGATCAGAAATATCAGTTCCTGTTTACTTTACGGAAAAATACAAACGTATTATGAAGCGTTGTGCCTCTGAAACGTTAGAAAATCAAAGTTAAAGCCAAGAAAGGTGCATTGAAAGCGATAGTTCTTCGCGAGCACATGGTCATGTTGATGCCGATGGTTCACAGCACGGCTTACTTCAATCAGTCAAAAACCTCTTACTGCGATTATCAGTATTATGCGAACTCAGACATTTAGGCAGTTGGGTTGTTTGTTTTTTCGCTTCTGTCAATCAACATAAAAAAATCTGAAAACTTAAAAATAAAAGTCAGAAGATCCCCCAAATGGAAACCAAATATGATTTTGAGCTACATTATGGATCATTTGGTCGAAGAATGTATTGTTTTGAATTTGTTTGAGTTTTGAATTTGATTAATTGACAAGTTCCAGCTGACTGTTTGAATGTCTGAGTTTGCATAATACTGAGTACCTCAGTAAGAAGGTCACTGAATTTACTTTGAAACAAAGTAATTTTGGGTCAGTTTCGCTCAACTTTATATTGACAGTGAAGCGTGTGTAAATAATAAGCTTACTTGACTCAGTGAATCCATTAAATTAAACATCAAAACTTGAATGAAGCGTGTTTTTATTAATATATTCAAATCAGACTCAAAAAATATTCACAATCCATTTTTAAGTCTTTTTAGGTAACAGAAAAGACACAACAAACACGTTTACTTTCACCAACCTTATAGTGTAATCTGATTCACTCGTGACTCGTCTTGTCGCCCATCATGCAGTTTCAGCGAATTTGTTTTTGAATAGCCTTGTCTTCAACCTCCACAACGATAATTACAAGATACCATTAAACCACATCCAAGAACGTCGAAACATGTCTAAACTCAAAACTGTCGTTCTTGTATTGAAATTAATATTACATTTGCTGCTACATCGACCTTTTACATCCAAGAATAATTTGAATAGCTTAGACGAAAATATGTCTGAAAGTCTTCGGCTAATTTGCATCCACACGCTACAACAGCTTCTCAGTCAGTCCCTTCGTCTTTGAGTTCTTCGAACCACTTGCTTTGGATGCCTTAGGCTTAAAAGCACAATCGTCACCACTATCACTTTCAAGTGATTCTGATGTACCGAATGACTCAATACTGCTCTCACTAGACGATTCATAGTTTAGTTCACTTGAAGAATCTCTTTGTCGCTATCGGATGCCATCTTTATTTCACTTGCCATCTCATCAAAATTCATAAAAAACGTCATACCGGAAACGTTCTCTGATTGGTCAAGATTCGCGGGAAAACTGTTCTAAAAATAACCACACTTGTGAAAACGCTGTGACACTATCCAATACCGTATGGAGGCTCCTACTCCTGGACGTATGGACGCTCCTACTACTGGACGTATGGACGCTCCTACTCCTGGACGTATGGACGCTCCTACTCCTGGACGTATGGACGCTTCTACTCCTGGACGTATGGACGCTCCTACTTCTGGACGTATGGACGCTCCTACTCCTGGACGTATGGACGCTCCTACTCCTGGACGTATGGACGCTCCTACTCCTGGACGTATGGACGCTCCTACTCCTGGACGTATGGACGCTCCTACTCCTGGACGTATGGACGCTCCTACTCCTGGACGTATGGACGCTCCTACTCCTGGACGTATGGACGCTCCTACTCCTGGACGTATGGACGCTCCTACTCCTGGACGTATGGACGCTCCTACTCCTGGACGTATGGACGCTCCTACTCCTGGACGTATGGACGCTCCTACTCCTGGACGTATGGACGCTCCTGCTGGAACTTTCTAGTATTTTTCCCTAAAATAGATCATTGAAAGGAATGATATGGTGAAAGAAAATAAAATGCAATTTTTTTGAGTTGATCGTCCATTCTCGATTCTTACAGGCATTCGCTCTTAATAGCTTGATACAGGTATACAATGCACATTTACCTGTACACATTATCATAATTGATTTTCTTATGAATTCAGTCCACACAAAAGACCATATGTGCAAAAGTACTGTTTGATGAGTGTCAAGAACTGCTATACTGACTTCCATGTTGATTTTGGTGGCACATCAGTCTGGTACCATATCCTTAGGGTATGTTGTATTATTGATCTATTTAACAATTAGACTACAAGTTCGAGTTTTCTATGAGTCAATAGTCAACGAGGCGCGTAGCGTCGAGTTGACTATTTGAATTCATAGAAAACGAGAACGAGTAGTCTAATTGTTTTAGTAGAAACCAACTAGCATACTATATATGTACCTTCGAATTTGTACCAATATTTATTGATTTTTTGCTTTGTTTTTTGTTCAAAACGCCGGCTTTTTCGCTACTCACTATCTATCACTCAATAGATAGTGAGTATGTTAGTCAATCAGATTGCAGGTTTCGTGATAGTATGCTACATGTAGTTGGTTTCTACTAAAATGTAATGGTCCACTGGGTCATCACCACAATACAATACAGTGTAAGTGATTACGTGAAATGCGGGATCCCTGTGGAGCGCTCCATAAAACAATAACCTTTGATCACCACGGGGAACGATTCTCCATGCTATTTCTTTCAGTTTAGTACTCCATTGATAAGTTTCTCAGCTATTTAGCGATAGAATATTGATAATTAACAATTAGTCACCAAAGGCGAGGTGAATATCGGTGAATAATAACCGAGACGAAGTCGAGGTTATTATCACTGCTATTCACTGAGCCTGAGGTGACTAATTGTTTTAGTAGAATTACACAGGTGATTATTTGAAAAAATAAAAATAAATAAGCATTTCATATTTCAAAAGCTGGCAGCCATTTTGTCAAAATGCTGTAGGTAACTATCGAGAAATAGTCCGAAGTTCTCGACCAATCAGCGCACTTGATTTTCTATAATCACCTGTGTAATTCTACTAACAATGTATAATAACACTATTATGTTGTGTTTATGATCATTGGTTATGCAATCTTATACCCAATTCACACCAAGGCTTGAACATGTTTTAAAGTGGTTTAACTAAACAGGTTTAGAAATTTATCTACAAATGCCATGCAACTTTTGGCACAAAACTGCTGGTAAACTGTCCTTTATGTTGCACAGTATAAATACCAGAATTAGAGAAGCGAGAATAAACTCAGTTTAACTAAACAAGGTTTGGTGTGAATGGGGTATTAGTTGATTTTGCAACGGTTCTCCATAGAATGCACAGTAATAAATAATGATGTCTTAGTTCCTCATTCAACAATCATACAGTGAGAACTGTTCTAAAAATACCTCAGAACAAATGTTACGTGCAACTAACCACATTCAATATTCACGACAATTCAGCTGTGCTTATATCCATCACTGTTTGTTAGTTTACTTTCAAACTTTTCGTGTTTTACGCAGATAATCTGTGGAGCACCGTTGGATCGAGAACCGTTCATCATTATGCCTATAGATTGAATTACACGATATTGTGTTAACTTTATGGCGTGACAAAAAAAAATAGTTAAAAGTCAACCAAAGCGCAGCAGATTGTAGTAGTCTTCTCTAGTCTCCTATCGATATTTCGTATTTGTAATCAAAACTTGTCTCTGATTTTAAGCTTTGAATTTGCGATTTTTTGTGAAGACAGTGATTACGTGAAATGCGGGATCCCTGTGGTGTTCGATCATGACAGTGTGAATGACATTGAACAGTATCGGTCTACGATAAACAAACGTTACTTAGTTATATATTATCTAGCTTGCGATGAGTATATTATACTGTTCAATCGAGGCACATATATCTATACTGCGGTACTATCGAGGAGTATAATTGAAATCGGGCGAATTATTTCCTTCTGTCCGACTCGTACCTTTATGACCCGGACGTGTCCATTTTTTCCAGGAAATACCTCTGTTATTCTACCCAGTGGCCAATGTCCACGTGGGGTTTCTGGTGAAATGACTAGCACCACATCTCCGACTTGATTATCTCTTTGTGGTGTGAACCACTTCTTCTTCTTATTATTCCTTGCGTTCAGTCCTGGTAACCATTCTCGCATCCAACGACCCCAAAAATGCCTCACTAACTCGTGAATCCGTCTCCACCGTTTTCGAAGACTGAAGTCTGTCCCATCAACAGACTCTGGTGCGAACTGACCGCCAACTTGTCCAATAAGAAAATGATTCGGTGTTAAAGGCGTTTCGTCTGCTGGATTCGCAGACTGCTAGGTTAAGGGACGAGAATTGATTAGTGATTCTGCCCCTGTAAAGGCCGTCATTAACTCTTCATCTGTTATGTCTGCATTCCCTAAAACTGCGTAGGTTGTTCTTTTGGTGGCCTTAATCATTGTTTCGTGCACTCCAGACTTGATGATTTAATTTTCTGCATGTTCTAGTTCTTCTGGTGTTAGTTCTCCATAAACTCTTTCGCTCTTTAGCAGTTGGCAGTTACTTACAAAACGGTAAACCCACGCTGAAACTCGTGTTAATCGTATCCAGCTTGAAAAGCGTTCCGGTTCCAAATACCAGGTCCAGTCGATGCACTTGATGCTGTCTTCAGTAACTTCAGTAACCTTTCTGTACTGTTTGTGTCATAGCTATCACTTTCTTGCTCCCGATACTGCTTTCGAACCTCTTTCTCTGAAGTACTCTCAGTTTGAACACGATTTTCTGGCCACTGCAGGTTCTTTTATTAAGAAGCTTGGACCACTCCACCAGCTTTCTCTCTCTGCTCATTCGCTCACTTTCAGACCACACGTCAAGAAATATGCTGTGTTTACTTCAGTTGGAACATATCTCCATTGCGATGGGATGGTGGCAGATTGGATTTCACCAATTCGGTTTGCAACGAATGTCTTCATCTTCCGACTTGGACGGTGAATCCACCATAAGACATTCATACTATCCGACCAAAACGTAACTAACTGCATACTGATCTTTAAAACATCCGATATTAAACGACTCAGTCTTCAACAATAGCACCCATCAATAAGAGGCGTGGAATACTTGTTGCTGTTAGAGGTGCTTCATAACTTCTGAATAGCTTTTAGCAAGCTCTGGATCCATCGCTGACCTATCTTCTGTATTCAAAATCTGTTCGTTGTTATGTTGTATATCATCGATTTTCCAGAACTTGCGGAGAGTGCCGTTAACTCCAGCCATTGACTCGTCTGTACATACAAAGTATGTTCGTATAAAGTTTGTCTGAAATGCAGTTTGACTCGTAGTACTTGGATTACCGATGCATGTCCAACCAAGGGGCGTCAGTCGTGCGATCAGCTCTCCTGGCTTGCATCTCGCATCTCTAACTGAGTAGTGAAGTTCCGCATGATCGATCCCGATCAGAATATCGACGATTGGACGTGGACCAAGGTAAGAAAACAGTATACCTTCGAGATGCTTCCACTAATTATCCAGCAAACTTCCTCCAGTTGATTGCTTTCATGTTCCCAGTGACTCTTTGTGCTGTGAATGCAGAGATGTTGACGTTAAGTTTACCATGTAGACTTTCCAAGCCAACCTCGACTGGCATTGTTTCAAAAGTGTCTACATTCACATTTCCATTTAATACGTTGACTGTTACACGTTGATTCTCTCCTTGTAACCCTAACTCTGCTGCTACATCGGCCTTAACATAGGTCTTGGTGCTCGCATCATCTAAAAGTGCATTGACAACAATCGTTTTCCCACAGTTCTTAAGTACAACTGGTACTGTCCTTCGTGCTATAAATTCGTCCGCTGTGGTGGTGTGTGACCTTTCAATGTTTTGTCTAGGTTCCCCCTCCGTGGGGGGCCCGCCTAGACTATTTTGGTTGTTATTTGGTTGCTGACTGTTGCCAGTTGCTGCTCATGCATTTGTACTGCGATTGTCGACTTGATGACGCTCTTTGTCGTTTCCATGAAGTAGTTTATGATGGGTTTCCTCTACACCCATTTATCCCGCAAATTGTGGTTCTTCTACAGAACTGTCCGCGATGATTATCTCCGAGACAACGATAACAAAGTCTCAATTGCCCTATACCATTATGACGTAACGGCTTATTTATGAGGGGGACAGAATCGTGAAGAACAATAGAAATTTGAACTAAATCTGCTCTGCTGAGGTTCGCTTGATTTCAAATAGGCTAGTTTCCAGATATACTTTTCCCACAATATTTACTGTGTTTGGTGACTTTTATCGCTTTCAGACCGTCTGTAAAATACATTTATTTGGGAAATCCTTTGTGTTGTTGCTGTTTTGTTCCCCTCTAGCGACCATGATCCTCAGCGTTTAAACAATAGATTGTTTTGATGTGACGTCATAGTGATATAGGGCAATTCTTTAGCTGTTTCCCATTTCCGGGCAACAGGCATTTCTTTGTATGTGTCACATGTGACCGTGCCAAAAAGTGTCAGGCGAACCCCACCCCCTCACAATAGATAAAACCCAGAAGCCTTAGCGAAAAGGAGAAAGTGAAAGCACATGGTTCGTAAATGAAGTTTGTCTTTGATTTTTTCGTAAAATATCGTTGTAAGGGTTCCCTGAAGTATGAAGCAAATTAACCACATTCAAAGATTATTCCTCAAGACTCTGGAGACTGGATCCTGGATGAAAACATCAGAGTGAGGCTACGCCCATACCTCAGTGACCATCAAATTGCAGATGAAGATCTGATCTAACAAGTAAATTCTGTAATGTCGTCCGAGGCCGAGAGAGAGAGAAAATTGAAGCTCCAATCACGGGGGAGATCCCCTCATGTGTCTCAGGTTGAGGCGGAGTTAGAAGGACGGGCTGGAAAAAGGACCCAACCTGTACCAGGGAGGGAATTACCAACACAAAACAAGACTATATCAGCCATCCAAGGACTCAAGGCAGAAGTGGAGGCATTGAGGGCTGAGGTACAAAAGAGAGCCTATACCAACCCGCCCAGTACCCTATCATCTAACCACAACTACCAGGCAGCCCCTAGACAGCAGGTACCAGCACATGATGAGAACTGGGAAGGACGTAGAGTGGAGAGGAGTAGCCAAGGACAGCGACAATTCAAGTGCTCTGTTTGCCAAGACAAAGGAGAATGTAAACGTTGTTCACAGTGTAAAACAGTTTGGCATTGTTCTCAGTTCTGCCATAAACAACATTGGTCTCAACACAAAGATTTATGCCATGACATACAGAAACTGTCAGGGCAAAACCCCTTGTTAGCAGATCTTGATACAGCATTTGTATGTCACCTGACACCTAACCTGAGTTTCAGGCCCAAAGGGGGATAGGAGGGGGAGAGGAGGACTGGGGTGGGCGTAAGGGGAAAAGGTGGGCCTGACACCAATCCTACACAGAAGTTGTGTTGTTCGCCCGTATTTTGGGCGAAATGCTGATTGGACGAA
The DNA here is from genome assembly GCA_033675265.1 of Actinostola sp. cb2023. Taxonomy (NCBI): domain Eukaryota; kingdom Metazoa; phylum Cnidaria; class Anthozoa; order Actiniaria; family Actinostolidae; genus Actinostola; species Actinostola sp. cb2023. Next base: position 57,525 of record JAUJYZ010000627.1, read on the forward strand.
GAACAATGAAATGTAATAACCGGAAGTCAACGTTGCAAATCTGATCCGTTGTCTGTCGATGCAGCGATCTTGAATTTTCAAATTAGCTTGAAGTTTTTATATATTTTATTTCTCTCATCGAAGAAGAGATATAATGTTTCTAAAGTCGAATGTGAGGGAGCTTTAAGCACGGACTTTAGAAGTACTACTGATTCACAATCTCATGTTCGCGTCCCCTGATAGAATTTATACGCGACCGTTGGGAAACGAGACTGACATGTACACTGATAAAGAATGCGGTTCCTTACAGTTTACGGGATCTCAAATATGAGTTTACCTTTTGGTCGAGGGTCGACGAGGGTACCAAGTCGAGGGTCGAGGGTAGCATGCCGAGGGTCGAGGGTAGCATGTCGAGGGTCCAGAAAATCATGTCGAGGGTTGAAATTTTTTGAATGTATTTTAGAAAGAAAAGCTCCATAATTCGATCGCTGATTTCACTTCCAGCGATCTGTGCCTTGTCATTTGTCACTTCATGTCATCTGATGGCGGTGTTCTTGTCACGCCATGGCCATTGCAACATTTAGTCACGTACCCGGTTCCTAGCTTTAGAAAACTAGCCGACAATAGCCTGCATTACAGCCGGTTCAAATCCCGATTATCACCGTCTGGTGATAATTTCAATAATAATAATAATAATAATATTAATTGTACAGAATTCAGCTGCTGAGGGGAGAAATGTTTTTTAAAAATGATTCTTGTTCGAGTCCCTTCAGCTTTTTTTAAAATAGTAGATTTCAATGGCTTGAAACCTGAGCTCGCAAAATTATGACCGATTGTGAAATGGGAAATACTATGCATCTTCTGATGACCGTTCTTCTACGAGTTCTTCTTGCAGTGAGTAGACATTAAGCGCCCTTCTTGCCCACGGAATTTGAAATAAACGCCCCCCCCCCCCCTCGATTAAGTGCCCCTCTCCCCTCCCCAAGAAATATGGTCAGTAAGAGATTATAGAATATGGTATACAGCTTGCGTTTTATTACAGTTACGGCATGTTCCTTTATGTAGTACCGTATTAAAGCTATGTTTCCGAGTTCAAATCACGTTTTTGTATTAAGCGCCCCCCCTCGATTAAGCGCCCTCCCCCCTCGTTTAAGCGCCCCCCTTGACCACAAAATTTGAAATAAGCACCCAGGGTGCTTAGTTGAGGAAATACGGTATCCTAAGTTGTGTTTGTAAAATTACATTTGGGAGTTGCAGTTTATAATAATAATAAACAACTTTAATTTATTTACGCTATTAAAGAGGGCGACACTTAACAGTTGGACACTGAAAAACTTGTGGCCCTCCAGTTTCCCACTGAACGAAAAACAATAAATAAATAAAAAAGGAAAGAGTTGTAATACCTCTGATTTATTATGTCTATTAAGGATACGGTTCACCTTGGCCGGTACGTCTCGGAAAACATTTTTAATTTCCTTATTATTTGACCAATTCCCATCAACTTTACATCATTTTAAAGCTAATAGAATGAAGATCGCCATAATACCGTGATATTTTCTTTTAAATTAAAAATGGAGACGTCGCGGGTCATTGTTTTGAAAACGACCGTCTCCGTTTGACCGAATTAATAGACCTTGCGTTACATCCGACTCTATTGATCTTTATACCATATTAATCACGACACTTTGACCTGTCAAACCGTGTCAGGCTTTTGTCATATTCGATGTCGATCAAAAGTTATCTTAGTTGAAGTTTAATCAATCATAAATGTTGTTTCTTCTTCAGTTAACACGTTATAATTTTTGAGCAAAAATCAAAATCAAAAATCCCTGACACGGTTTTTTTATCTTTAGTTAGTCTGCTAACTTGTGTCAAAGTTTTAGCAAAATCCATCAAATCTAAGTACCCTATTAATTCAAAAATATCTTGGTAACTTTGCGAAAACTCAACAAGGAGAAAATGACCTTTGAAAATTTGCAAACATTGTCACGCCCACTTCCTGCAACGGACACCATGCCATCCAATCACGTTCATCCTTCACCACATTGTTTACATTGAGGATGCAGAAATAGTAAGGTCGTATTACTTATTGCTCTCGTTTGCGCTCAAACTTCAAAGTCTTCGCGAGGCTGCCTGCTACGATCGTAAAATAATAATATTCCGAAATCAAAAAAAGCGAAAACCATCAAATAGGGACAGGATCTAGAGAAGGTACCGAAAGAAGCATTACAGGACTCCCGGTCCTAATGGGATTATGACACCAAAGACGTTGTGTTTAGAAATCAGAAATCCGTGTTTCTTGCGAATATCTCGTAAATAAAAAACATTTTCAACCAGAAAACACTAAAAAATGAAATTTCGATATGAAATCCATCCGTTAGTGACAAAAACAAAAAATCGTCAAAACTTTTTCCACTCAAGGTGAACCGTATCCTTAACTGCCTTATTATAGGAATTAACGATACAATGTATATGAGACTTACATACAATTCGCGTTAATTAGATAATCGCAATAAATTAGTGCATCGTTAATTTCCTATAACAAGGTAATCACAAAGATCATATAAAATTAACCCCTGTGCATATTGTAAGTATTTTTTTCTCTGTTGGTGCAGGGTTGCGTGACGGTTGCTTGCAGATGTTCTGATCTCCAACAATTGTTATACTTTTCAAAGCAAAGTTGCGAATGTTAAAACATTTATCGTTCTACAAACCTCAAGGCCGGTAATGTTCCATGTATTTTACTTGTGCTACAATGGTGGATACTCAGTCGATGGAAGTTTCATGAATTCAGTTTTGACTAGTGATGGAAGATCGAAGTTTTGCTAAACGTTTTGATTTGATTAAACTAAAAAATACATATAGAGTGCAAACACTAAAACCATGAAACAACTTAGTAACTAAATAGTACTAAATAATACAAAATCATTTGTTTCGTTGCCATTGTTTAATTAGTGCTATTTTGTTAGTACTTTTTCATGGATATATTCAGTATTGTGCGTTTAATACCAGTTACAGCCATTGTGTGGCGTAAAATGACAAGTTACAGATCGTATGTCGAGATCTGGTTTCAACTAAAAATTATATAATATATTTTCTTCTGTCAGTGCTCCTATTCATTGCATAAGTCAACAATTTTTGATTGTTGATGATGGAGAAAAATTTCACAAAAATAGCGCTGAAATACTAGAATGAATAGTGTACCTTGTGTGTAAACCATAGTGAAGTGACAACTGACAAGTTACAGATCGTTGATAAAATTCAAATTTTCAAAAGGAAATGCATTGAATTTTAAAACTATTTTTTAACTGTTCGATATAATTGACCCTCGACGTGATTTTCTGGACCCTCGATATGCTACCCTCGACCCTCGACATGCTACCCTCAACCCTCGACTTGGTATCCTCGACCCTCGACCCTCGACCAAAAGGTAAACTCCTCAAATATACAGCAGATTCAGGTTGAGCGTTTAACGGCGACGTTTGTCGCGATCATTGTGACAGTTTGAATGTTATGTTGTCAAGTGAAATGCCAAACGTTTCTAGGTGACAGGGACGATGTTTGTCTTAGAAAACATCGTTGAACTAACGGCCAAAATTATTACAAAAAATGTGTTTTTGCAGCTGTAAATGAATACTAAAAACATTGGTTGTTTTGCATAAAATCTATTCAAAGCTAATTAGCCGAAAGATGTTTATCTCTTGAGAAAAACTAAACAACACAATCTTGTCAATGATACCGACTCTCAAATCGGACGACAATAAGGTCTTTCCAGATACGATCTTCCTTTGCTATTTAGTCTCCACATTTGAAACAAATAACTTTTCGCCTTCAGCGTTTCTTTCTGAGACAAACATCGTCCCCGTCACCTAGAAACAGTCTGGCATTTCACTTGACAACGTAACATTCAAACTGTCACAACGATCGCGACAAACGTCGCCGTTAAACGCTCAACCTGAATCTGCTGTAAGGTAAAGTGAATGTGGCATTATTCTCTATTTCAAGTAGTTTTGTTTCGATCGAAATCCAGTACAGTGTAGGGATATGTGATCAAGCTGTACATATCTTGTATTCATCAAGTTTTGACAGTTGTGACACATCAATTTTCAAACCGGAAGAAATTGTTAGTGGCTAATATTGTGGGGGAACTTCACGAAGGTCATAAGGGGCGGAACAGGTTCTGTATAGCATTGGTGTCAGGCTCACCTTTTCCCCTTTCCTTTCCCCTCCTCCTTTCCCTCTCCTTTGAGCCTGAAACTCAGGTTACCTGACACCTAAAGAACATGCTAAAATTATTAATTTAGTTGGAAGAAAGTGTACTTTTTCTACAAAAATCAAACATCAGCTGGCCACTTGAAAAAATTGATTTCTCTGAAACTTTGCATACAAGTAAGTATTCCTGCCCTGATTACAAAAATATACTTTTAAAGCATTGGCACCTTTGGTTTCCATGGCAATGGCCCAATGTTAATTTGGAGTGATTTTCAGCCTCTCGAAAGTCAAAATTTCTCCATCTTTGAACATGTATTGCAATTTCTCTGTAGCTCTTTGATGAACAACAATCATGTCATGTGAAAGAACCATCCTTAGTCTATTCTGTTCACAGGTAATTTTGGATTCTGTTGCTATAGCAACCGTGCACACGCATCGCGGGCGCAACATTTTATATTTAAAAAAATGCCTTATTTTGGCCTATATTTTAGGCTTCAATAACTGATGGTAACGCTCAACTTCTAAAGCTTCCAATCACATTTACATACTTTATCCAACTGCTATTGAAAAAAGCTTTCAAATTTTTGGGGACTAAAATAACGGTCTTCTGAAATCCACTGAAACACATCGTGCTGAAGCAAGTCGTTCAAAATAGCAAAAATCACGGAAAGTGAACCATCTGAAAAGTAAACTTCTGATGTCTTCTAAAAACCAAAAATAATCAATGATAACCGGATATAACACCTACAATTTAGTTAACTATCTAATATCTGAAATAAATATTATACAAAGCCGATTAATTTGCACAATTAATTAGAACTTTTTGCATGATTTAAATTAAGATTGCTCAAAATTATTCAACTTTTTGATAGTCAAACTTCACTCACTGCAAGTATTGAAGTTGTGTATCCATAGACTATTATGCCGGGCATTTCAAACCATAGCTTTAATAAATAATTCATCTGGTTTCTATGGCAACCTGATTTTACATGTACAAGCAAATAAGAATGTGTTATTTCTTCTAAAAACACGATTTTATATTAGACTTAATATTTAGCATTAAAGTATTAATCTTAAATTATAAAAAGGCACTAAGGCATTCAAAAGAATAGAAGTGTTTTTGTTTGGTAAAACATATGCATAGTCAAGTTACTTACGCCAGTGAACTTGGACAACAGTCAACCTCTGCCTTTTCACTTGATCATCAACGCTAGTTCGGACTGTAATATTTATGCATCTGCAATACTCCAGTTTCGCGTTGTTTAGAGATGACCGCTGTCCTTGACAAAAGACGCATTTGTACAGGCTTAGCCTCGATTCAGAAAACCGTCCGTGCAATTCAAAAATGTTTCTATTGTTTCATGTCAACATTTTTTCGTGTTGTTGATATTTGTGAATAATTTACACTGACTCGAGGCTAACCCTGTACACATGCGTCTGTTGTCAATAAGTACAGCGGTTTTACAGCGGGATCTGTGAATGCGAAAAGGGACTGTTGTTGATGTTATTCAGACTTGTAAGAGCAATTATAGTATATTTAGATTTATAGGATAAAGTATGTAAATGTGATTGGAAGCTTTAGAATCTGAGCGTTACCATCAGAGTTATTGAAGCCAAAATATAGGCCAAAATAAGGCATTTTTAAAAATATAAAAGTATGTTGCGCCCGCGATGTGTGTGCACGGTTGCTATAGCAACAGAATCCAAAATTACCTGTGAACAGAAAAGACTAAGGATGTTTCTTTCACATGACATGATTGTTGTTCATGAAAGAGCTACAGAGAAATTGCAACGTGTTCAAAGATGGATACATTTTGACTTTCGAGAGGCTGAAAATTACTCGAAATTAACATTGGGCCGTTGCCATGGAAACCAAAGGTGCCGACGCCTTAAAAGTATATATTTTTTGTAATCAGGGCAGGAATACTTACTTGTATGCAAAGTTTCAGAGAAATCTAAGTTTTTTTGCGAAGAAGGTGGTGTCGCGTCACGGATTGGTAAATTTCTTGTGCTTTGGGGAGTAGGGGATGGGATCAGTTGTCTCTTACCATGGATACTAGCCGACCAATCAGCTGCAGTTTTGCAGCTGATCATGTGACTTCATGCAAATGGTAGTAACACGGGATGAAACACGGAGAAGATGAACTGAAATTTGGATCGTTCATCGCATGAAACGAGCAGAAAATATAATAATAATAATAATAATAATAATAATAATTACTTATATAGCGCCTATACAGGACTGTTCTAAGCGCTGACAAAGAAAATAAAAAATATGCCGTTAGTTTCGATTTTTTGGCTCAAGGTAAGAGTTTGGCAATGTCCTATCATCGTCCTTTGGTGCTGTGGAGTTTTTGGGGGAAATTGAGGGATTTTAGGGGTAAAAATCGAGCGGTAGCCGTTGGAGGTAGCGCTCATAGTTTCCTGCCTTGTCACTGTATAGTACTGAGGGGGAAAAATAATAAAAATAGCGTCTAATGTGGATAAAACTACCAGAAATGACTTTATCTATAATTCTCAAACTCATTAATTATTCATGAGGTAACCAGCCAATCCGGTGCATCAAATCCGGTCACATGATGTACCTGGAAACCCCAGAAAGTCCGCTCAAGAGTACTTTGAAATGCATTTCAAAGTCCAAGGACTTTGAAATGATGGATTTCAAAGTCCAAGGACTTTGAAATGATGGATTTCAAAGTCCAAGGACTTTGAAATCATTTCAAAGTACTCTTTCCTGAGTTCTTATCCCTCATATAATAATCATCGGGACCTTGGACAGAGTACCACTCTGTCCGAATTAGATTCAATCAGGCTCTACTTCCCGAATGCTACTCAAGAGTCCAACACATGTGGGATATTATTTATATACGATGTACTCGACTCTGCGCATGAGCAAAGAATATGCAGACTGGAATTCTTGCTTTTCCGGGCTAAAATCTTGCAACTCTTTATTTATTGCCTTTAGGCCATTGCATGTAATAATTAACGAGTATGAGAAGTCATTCCAAAACCTCGAATTCGGACTAGACAGGGTTTCCAGTCCTCGGCTTCGCCTCGGACTGGAAACCCCGTCTAGTCCTCATTCTCGGCTTTGAAACATTACATAATACAACAAGACACAAGATATTTTTCATTTCATAGAAGTTTCTATTTTTCTTAATTTTTTACATGTTGATTGCTGGGCTGCCTGTGGGCATATGTCTATCCCCCGGACACTTATTCCTTTTTCGCGGTTGGCCCTTTTGATTGTGTGTGTATAACAGTCCGCCAAGTTTGTTCATTTCAGCAATGGCTACGAAATCATGGACTTTACTCCTTGATAATCCTGCCAGTCTGTAGGCATTCTGCATGCTGCACTTGTGTCAAATCATCTGGTCAAGGTCGTTATCATACCTTTCATGTATAACAGCCAAATCGTTCCTTGACAATTTCTGAACTGAAGGAGCTGGGTTGTTGGGGGCTTCTGTGCTGTTGGCTCTCAAAAGTTCTATTGCTTTATCCTTTTCTTTAATCTCATCGCTAAGCTTTTCCACTTGGCTGGTCAAGTCTTTAATTTTGTTCTCTTTTTCGCAAGTGCATCTAGGTCTGCTGTCTGGTCGTCATGGCAGGATATTACTTCTTTAAGCTTGTGTATGTCTATGCTCAAGCGTTTAATCATGTGACTTGTTTGTAGTACTTCGTGATAGAAACGGTAGCCAGTCATCTCACTTCCTCGTCATCTCGCCCCATGTCGCCATCGATCATTACATGCTATTTATAGGAGCTATTTATTTGTAAAAAGGGTTTCAGAAGTTACTTATTTTGTGCGTATTTATGTATTTATTCAACTTTCTGGTTGTAATGACAAAGAACGCTTGGTCGATGAAGATAATAGACACCGTTATTGTTTGGGTTTTGTTGTTGATTGCTAAGTGTCGCTTTTAAAAACAGTTTTGTAGTGAAGTTTAGATGTTTGAAAGGTAGCCATGCCTTTGAACTGAATTCTACAAATTCCACGTGTTTGGTGTTGTGAGACACGTGATATCTCAACACAGTCGACAGTCGGCTGTTTAACGGCCATCAAATGGTTGACAGTCAACCGTTAATTAAATGGCCGACTGTTGGTGGACTAGTTGGCCGACAGTCGACCAACATCATTTATTGGTACATGTACATGATTCTCTAGTCTATTACCATATTTCGATTAGGCAATATATCGTTTAACCGTAATGTATTTATACGTAAATCAGTAGAGTTTTATTACTGTGCATGTATCGTTCTCTAGATGACATTTGTTTGTTTACAAATGACTTACAATTTATAGATACATGCATTTAGAAAGTCTAGAATGTCAATCGATCTAAAATTGAGGTTTTGATGGTTTGACGGTTCATAGTCAGACAGATGTTCATAGAAAATCGAAGCGATGTTTTTTCGATAAAAGTTTGATTATTTTAACTGACATTGCCGGAGTTAGACGACAGAGAAATCCTGAACATGCCTGAACGGCAAAAGACGTGTCCAGATTTTGTTTTAAAGTCTGGAAGTTTTGGTTGGAGACGACAAGTACGCTACCTTGTGCGCCAGAGTCTTCCTTTGACCTCCTTCCCGAGAGAGGGAGAGCGAGGTCAAAAGAAGACTTACCTTACAAGCTGTCAAACCGTAATGAGATTATGTCTCGTCCAGGTTGATGCGCTCGAGTGCGTATCACGCCCCAGAAGCCGTTCTAGCAGACAAGTTCTCCAGCGGTTCTCTGGCGGGGCGATTTCCGAGCCCACGCCGAAGAGCACCGATGGATTCTCGAGCATGATAGAAATCTGGATCACTTTGACTTGCCATAGCTCCGCTCGATTTTGTTGGATTTTCAAAATTTAAAAGATAATCAGCAGGCATGCATATCAGTTGTCAGACTGAAAATACGACCAATGTACATGTAGGTGTTTTAACTACCTTTTACGAGTCAATCTTCTTTCCACGAATGTATCTTAAAATTTTGAGCAAATTTGCATAATTTATTCACCTGCCGAACGATTTATTTTGAAAACAAAAATCTTTTTTTCTTGATTTGTAGCCTTCCAGAACCCATCATATTATAGGACATAAATAACAAAGAAAATATATTTTCTAAAATGGTAAGTTTTTAAAAATCTAACGAAATTGAGCGCAGGTACGGCAAGTCAAAGTGATCCAGATTTCTATTAATTTTGCCGAGTTTGCCCCAATTCAAAATGGCGGCGAAAAACCGTGAAAGAGCTTATTTAATTTGTCTCTATTGAGAAGGTATATTTCATGACTATGTATTTGACTGATGAAGCATTAAGACTGTGTTTGTGTGCTACATGCCATCTCACCGATTTCCACGAAACTTGGCACAGTGAAAGGGTTCATCCCAAAACTCAAATAGCCAAAAGGGCTTAGAATTTGGATATATTCCGGGGGGACTAGACCACCACCCCTGGTTTTGGGGTTGAAATCTCAAATTTCCACCCAGAAAAGGTAGAGAAGTACAAAGCTCTCCTGCTCACAAACGCCAGCGGATTTTATTGTCCCTTTGCAAGAGCAATTGTACATCCTTCCTAAGTTCACAACAGAAAGTTTGAGTCATGTGAATGATTTCTTGTCAATCATCCTAAGTTAATGATTAACAAGGTAATTGGCTAATTTCAAAAATGCTAAAATTAAGGGTATTTGAAGCCAAATATCTCCAATGCGCATCCTTACATTGAAAGGCTAATACTGTCACAGTAAAGAACTACCCTTGGGCAACAAAAATCAAGAAAAACATTTTTGGGCTCTGAAATATGTTTTGCACAAGCACCGTTCAAAATATGAATATGACAAAGGCGATTTTGACTTATGCGCTTCCTTCAACGAAGGCAAAACAAACGATTGTAGGTTTGTACACGTATTTACCTCATGCGATTCCTAAATATATAACTCGTTTAACTCTACTGAAGACTCAAGAATCCAAGGATTGCAGAATTTGACGTTGAATCTGTGAGAAATCCGAAGCCAAAACATTGTGTGTAGCACTGAATGGCATCAAGAAAACGATCGATATTCCCAATAGAACTCAAGCGAACAGTACAAAACTAAGGAATACGGCACAGTATACTCACATGATTCCTTGTTTGATTTATTTTGTTCTTGAGCTCGAAACCATCGTTTGTTGACATATTGAACGTTGATCGTAGCGATTACATAATAACATTCCGCGTTGTCTACACATCTGACTCGTGATTCAACAGAGCAATTTCGCTCTACATAGTCTCTAGTATCCATTATTTGACACGAATCCAAGATATATCAGGATAAAAGGAAATTGTTAATCTTCCTTTTTGAAGAACTATCACTCATACGGCGCCCAAAATGAATTTTATCCTGCGAAGCAACATGACATTTGGCGCCAAAATGTGAGCCTTCACTATCGTGGCCAGCGGATACACAGGGATCCCGACTAAGGTTTTGTGTGGCAGTTTAAGGGTGTCTCAAAGTAGGTTTTACTGACCACACAAGTTTCCACTTTTCATTCGGCACATTGATAGACTTATCCTCGACCGATCAAAACGACCTTGGCAACGATAAAAAATATTGTTGAAATCAGTTTTTCTAAAATTTCTCAAGATTTCGATGAGCTCTAGACAAGCGATTATGTGCGTGATAATCTACATACTAAGGCAAAGCAGCTGAGACTGAGCATTCACACTGTTTGATCAGAGCGATTTTGAATATAATTCGCATAAACATTATTTATGCGAATTATTCAAAAAGTTTGAATTTTTATTTAAAATGTATAGTTGCATGAGTTTGACCTTGATGGTATAGTTTCCTTGGAAGATGACATATATAGGGGTGCCTGACATATAGGGGCGATGGGGAGGGGTGGTAATCAAACAACGTTTGCCTGACATATAGGGGCGCCTAACAAATAGGTGCGATGGGGAGGGAAGGAGAGGTAATCAGGCAACGTTGATTTCCACCCCTCTCCTCCCTATCGCCCCTATATGTCAGGCACCCCTACATATCAGGTAACGTAGTTTGTGGTAACGTAGTTTGATGACCACCCCTCTCCATCGCCCCTATGTGTCAGGCAACATGGTTTGTTTACCACCTCTCCCCTTCCCATAGCTATCTGCCAGGCGTCCCTATATGTCAGGTAACGTAGTTTGATGACCACCCCTCCCTATCTCCCCTATTTGTCAGGTAACATGGTTTGTGTTTACCACCCTTCCCCATCGCCCCTATATGTCAGGTAACGTTGTTTGATGACCACCCCTCCCCTTCCCATCGCCCCTATATGTCAGGTGCCCCTATATGTCAGGTAACGTAGTTTGATTACCACCCCTCTCCTCTCCATCGCCCCTATATGTCAGGTGCCCCTATATGTCAGGCAACGTAGTTTGAGTACCACTCCTACCCTCGCCATCGCCCCTATTTGTCAGGCGCCCCTATTTGTCAGGCGCCCCTATATGTCAGGTGCCCCTATATGTCAGGTATTGAAGTTTGAGTTACCACCCTTCCCCATCGCCCCTATATGTCAGGCAATGTAGTTTGATTTCCACTCCTCTCCTTCCCATCGCCCCTATATGTCAGGTGCCCCTATATGTCAGGTAACGTAGTTTGATTACCACCCCTCTCCTCCATCGCCCCTATATGTCAGGTGACGTAGTTTGATTACCACCCCTCCCCTCCCTATCGCCCCTATATGTCAGGCGACCCTATGTCAGGTAACATAGTTTGATGACCACCCCTCCCCATCGCCCCCTATATGTCAGGTGCCCCTATATGTCAGGTAACGTAGTTTGATTACCACCACCCTCCCCTCCCAATCGCCCCTATATGTCAGGTAACATAGTTTGATGACCGCCCCTCCCCATCGCCCCTCTATATGTCTGGCGACCCTATATTTCAGGCAACGTTGTTTGTTACCACCCTTCTCCTCCCCATCGCCCCTATATGGCAGGTAACATAGCTTGATGACCACCCCTCCCCTCCCCATCGCCCCTATTATTGTCAGGCAAACGTTGTTTGATTACCACCCCTCCCCATCGCCCCTATATGTCAGGCGCCCCTATATTCAGTCAACATATTTTGATTACCACCCCTCTCCTCCCCATCGCCCCTATATGTCAGGCAACGTCGTTTGATTACCGCCACTCCCCATCGCCCCTATATGTCGGGCGCCCCTATATTCAGTCAACATATTTTGATTACTACCCCTCTCCTCCCCATCGCCCCTATATATATGTCAGGCAACGTCGTTTGATTACCGCCCCTCCCCATCGCCCCTATATGTCGGGCACCCCTATATTCAGTCAACATATTTTGATTACTACCCCTCTCCTCCCCATCGCCCCTACATATGTCAGGCAACGTCGTTTGATTACCGCCCCTCCCCATCGCCCCTATATGTCGGGCGCCCCTATATTCAGTCAACATATTTTGATTACTACCCCTCTCCTCCCCATCGCCCCTATATATGTCAGGCACCCCTATATATGTCAGGTATAAATGTTACAAGCCCCGCTAAGTCAAACACTAGGATGAATGCCATCGCATCGCTCTCTTCCAAGGAAACTATACCATCAAGGCCAAACTCATGCAACTATACATTTTAAATAAAAATTCAAACTTTTTTGAATAATTCGCATAAATAATGCTTATGCGAATTATATTCAAAATCGCTCTGATCAAACAGTGTGAATGCTGTCTCAGCTGCTTTGCCTTAGTATGTAGATTATCACGCACATAATCGCTTGTCTAGAGCTCATCGAAATCTTGAGATATTTTAGAAAAACTGATTTCAACAATATTTTTTATCGTTGCCAAGGTCGTTTTGATCGGTCTAGGATAAGTCTATCAATGTGCCGAATGAAAAGTGGAAGTGTGGTCAGTAAAACCTACTTTGAGACACCCTTAAACTGCCACACAAAACCTTAGTCGGGATCCCTGTGTATCCGCTGGCCACGATAGTGAAGGCTCACATTTTGGCGCCAAATGTCATGTTTGCTTCGCAGGATAAAATTCATATTGGGAGCCGTTTGAGCGTTAGTTCTTCAAAAAGGAAGATTAACAATTTCCTTTTATCCTGATATATCTTGGAATCGTGTCAAATAATGGATACTAGAGACTATTTAGAGCGAAATTGCTCTGTTGAATCACGAGTCAGATGTGTAGACAACGCGGGAATGTATTATTAATATTATGTAATCGCTGCGATCAACGTTCAATATGTCAACAAACGATGGTTTCGAGCTCAAGAACAAAATAAATCAAACAAGGAATCATGTGAGTATACTGTGCCGTATTCCTTAGTTTTGTACTGTTCGCTTGAGTTCTATTGGGAATATCGATCGTTTTCTTGATGCCATTCAGTGCTCCATACAATGTTTTGGCTTCGGATTTCTCACAGATTCGACGTCAAATTCTGCAATCCTTGGATTCTTGAGTCTTCAGTAGAGTTAAACGAGTTATATATTTAGGAATCGCATGAGGTAAATACGTGTACAAACCTACAATCGTTTGTTTTGCCTTCGTTGAAGGAACCACATCGGTCAAAATCGCCTTTGTTATATTCATACTTTGAACGGTGCTTGTGCAAGAAATATTTCAGAGCCCAAAAATGTTTTTCTTGATTTTTGTTGCCCAAGGGTAGTTCTTTACTGTGACAGTATTAGCCTTTCAATGTAAGGATGCGCATTGGAGATATTTGGCTTCAAATACCCTTAATTTTAGCATTTTTGAAATTAGCCAATTACCTTGTTAATCATTAACTTAGGATGATTGACAAGAAATCATTCACATGACTCAAACTTTCTGTTGTGAACTTAGGAAGGATGTACAATTGCTCTTGCAAAGGGACAATAAAATCCGCTGGCGTTTGTGAGCAGGAGAGCTTTGTACTTCTCTACCTTTTCTGGGTGGAAATTTGAGATTTCAGCCCCAAAACCACAATCTAGAGCAGGTATCATAAATGGGGTATTATCTCCCAGTCAAAGTGAGGTTTTCTTTGGGAACATGGTTAGTAAGTGTTATAAAGTGGTCAAATCAAACAAGGACATACACTCTTCATACCAACAGGTATTCTATACTGTATTTTACATTCATGCTTACACTGGTCAAAATAAGCATATAAGCACAAGCAATACATGTACAAGACATAAGGTTAATAAATACATACCGTAGAATTCCAGTTATAAGCTCTGGGCTTTATATAACTTCGTAAGGTTTTGTTGGGGGCTTATAACGGGGTGTGGGGCTTATAAAAGGAAGGGCAAAAAAAATGTCGTCTGAAATCCGTTTCGATTTAGAAGTAATGAGCTACCGTATGCTACTGGATTCTCGTTTGCTACGTACATCTAATTGCCTGATTATGTTTTCCTGTATATGGTACCCTGTATAGGGAGGAGTAAAATGAAGGGGTGCTTATAACCAGAGGGGGCTCATAACCGGGAGGAAATTTCTGTTAGCAGCAGGTGGTTAGCCAGGAAACAGGTGGGCTTATAAATCGGGGGGGGGGGGGGGGGGGGGGGGGGGGGACTTATAACCAGGATTCTACGGTATCATTGCTGTCTGTGCTTGTGCTAATTGTTGGCACTCTGTGCTTGGCTTATGTTTATGGAACCTTTGTAATAGACATCTCTAATTTTTAGCGAACATACAAGCATACATGTAATAGGCACATTATATTTATTACCACCTATTGTTCTGATAGCCAACTGGGTATCTTGCATGGAATATAGACATCAGTGTGCTTTAGCTTATGCCGCTAAAATTGGAAAGTGTGTATTTGTATTTAACTGATGTTGTAAAGTAGATCATTAATAATGCATTAGATCGGTTCAATTGTACTGTTGAAAGATGTATGTGTACAAATTCAATGTATTCATGATGCCTTGCGGGCAAAGTTTTTATGTACAATGATAAGTAAATTATATTGCGCAGATATCATTCAATACAAAACTGTTCATTTAAGGTGGCCTCCAAGAGTAGTTTTTTAACTGACCACACTTCTACTCACTTTTCATTCTGGGCGAATTTGATAAGACTTATCCTAGGACCCATCAAAAACGACTTTTGCACCAGCATTTATCGGGCAAATATGGAAATTTAGAATTATATCAATATCAGCTCGATTGAGGTTTCTCTTGAATTGGCAACGATAAAACAACATTGCGTGGAAAATCAGATTTTTTTTCCTTTTCCTTTTTTTTGTTTTCCGGATGAAAGGTTCGTAAAAATTTTTCTAGGGGAAGTAAGACAAGAAGCGACTATATGCTTTGAATAACTACATAAACACATAAAGGATGTTTATATAGGCGAATTATATTTCAAAATCGCTCCCTTCGCTCTGATCAAAACGCTCTCTGGATTTCAAAAACAGTTTTTGAATTCTGTCACTCAGCTCTACTTTCCTTCGGTATGTAGTTTATCACGTATATAAAGGGAGTGTGCTCTGCTTGTTGCTAGAGCTCAGTCCTCATCGAAATCTTGAGATATTTTTAGAAAAAGCTGATTTCTATCCCTATCATTCAAACAAAATCCAACGATCGCTTTGTGTTTATAAATATATATTGGAAATTTTCGTTGGGCCAAGGAAACCTCAAATCGAGCTGAAATTGGACATGATTCTAATTTCCATCCTTTTCCGATAAAAGTCGTTTTTGATCGGGCTAAGGATAAGTCCTATCAATTCGCCGAATGAAAAACTGGAAGTTTGGGGTCAGGAAAAAAAAATACGTGAGCCACCTTAACTGTACCCCTCTTTAAACCACAGGCAGGCTCAACCATTGCTTCTGCGAGGGATACTAATTATAATAAATGTAAAATATATTAGTATGCGCACATCTTTTTAATGGGGTTTCCCTCACGACAAGCGTAGAGCCCCAACCAACAGGCACAAACCACAGTGATAAACAAAATAGGGGGGTGACATTTTCTCTAAAAAAAAAAATAAAAAAAAAAAAAAAAAAAAAAAAAAAAAAAAAAAAAAAAGAAAAAAAAAAAAAAAAAAAAAAAAAAAAAAAAAATACCGAATAAAACATCCTTTAATTTAATAAAATTTTTATCCTCGAGAGATGTACTTCTATAGCGTTGGAAGCCCGAGTAAAAAATGCAGCCCATCATTCTGTTTCCCCACTAATGTCTCAGGAGAACGACCGCATCCCAACCACACGCGGCCACGGACAGTCCCTCACGA
>JAUJYZ010001072.1:0-46135 GCA_033675265.1 Actinostola sp. cb2023
CTTCTCCAAACCCTATCAAACTCCTAAAACTTACTAATTCTGATATGCTCTTTCTTGTGATGGGATTCATTTTTTAATTAGATTAATTCTTAAAACTCGTTCCCAGTCCTCCACTCGTTTCTAAAGTGGCTAATTAGTCTGCCTGCGGCAAACACGTGGTCGTTCTAATTCAACAGATCCCACCTCCAACTCTGAAAGACGTAAGACTTTAGTGTACATATAGCTAATTGCATAATCGTTGTCGGGTTGAAAATCATAAATCATAGAAGCTGAGACCGCAAGGATGGATGGGAAATCAGTTCATGACCTGTATTACATACAGATATATTCAATGTTCTCGTAGTTTTGAAGGTATATGAGCTATTTAACTAAGATCCTACAAGTCTGGATAAAAAGGTCAATGATTTGACAGTGTTATTTGAGAATTTTGATTTCCCAGAATTCCTTTTGGTCATAGCTTTCATGATTTTCAACCCGACAACGATTATGCAATTAGCTATATAAGTTCAAACCACGTATCTATACAAACATACGTATTTTTATTCTATGCCATTGCAAATGTCAGTGTAGGACTTTTAAGTCATTAAAATGACCTCCCATCTGACGTTAATATACGCCTTTTATTTATTTATTTTCACTAAGACAAAACAGCAAATAAATGATAAAATATGAAGACATCACTGCCCAAAAAGGGGGCTGACTAGTCACCGTAATCCCCCCCCCCCCCCCCCCCCCCACCCCCCCCCCCCACCCCCCCCCCCCCCCCCCCCCTGGATTTCAGTAATCCTTTATTAAGCATTCAGTTTCAGTCACGTGACTGAGTTGTGTTACGGATATTTTTAAACCGCACAAAAAAAATCCCAGAGAAAGTACTTTAAAAGGAAAAACAGAACAAGATCGTGATGACAAATCTTACTAGATAAAAAAGCAGGTACGATTCGGGGAAAGATAGATAGAAATCAGCAAATGCTCAATTAAATCTTGATTTTATATTGATTTTATTCGCTTCGTTTTACATTGCAATGTGCTACTACAGACATACTCCACGCATACCTGGGCGAATGGCCTTGGGACGCAATTTCACGATCTTCTCAGTCTGCCCAGGCTTTGCCTTTGGCAATGTTTTACACACTTGAGTCCTTTGTTAGCCTTGGCACATGTAAGGCAACATTGGCACATATCTGTTACATATCCAACTGAAACCAATAACAAATTACGAGTTAATTCCGGATTTTTAAACACAATGCTGAATAAAAACTCCATGTGAATCAAACTTATATCAAACGGTTTGCAGCTGATTCTAAGAAGACCAAAAAAATGAAGAATTAAGCTATCCTTTACAATAAACTACAACACATAGAGTGTTTGTAATATGGTATACGCCAGCGATGAAAATCAGTCATAATCATAACAAATAGAGTGTACTGATACCATAGTACCAAAAGTTTTGAGCTTGTCGACTGCCATAACAACAACACAAATGAAATCCGGCCTTTGAAGGTGCTATTATACACGGAGGACAATTCTCCATTAATCTCAAATGCTCATGCGCAGTAGAGCTGAAAGGTGTTGCTGTCATTATCAGTTAACACGTCTGTATTATAAAACACAATACTCAATTTTATTAGTTTTCAGCTAAAATTGCCTCGCTAATTCGTTTACAAAGGCCGTGTAATTATAGGAAAATCAAATTTAATCCACGTTTCGATGTGCGGTCTCGGTTTCCAGTCACTGCCAATAGTCCATTTCCGAGTTCCTTTTATCTATGTTTCAAAACGAGTCTACGTGCGAAACCTTTCATATGAAAATTAGCAGTTTTATTTACATGAAAAAGGAAAAATTATTTGCATAAGAAAGGTTTCGCACGTAGACAACACGTAGACTCGTTTTGAAACAGAGATAAAAGGAACTCGGAAATGGACTATTCTGTTTCCTCATTAGTATTCCGGTATCCATGCATTTCCTTCATGAGAATAAAGCGAGTCGCAGCGAAATTAAACGTCGACTAAATTTAATTTTCCTATTTACTATAAATTGCTTGGTATAATTGTTAGAGTGGTTTTCATTAACCCGTGAAACAAAGTGTACTAATTAGAGTGTAATAGTCAAATAAACACAATAGAAAACAAAAGAAGTGGAGTGTAATAGTGCGTATAAATACGCTAAAGTGTATTTCACGGGTTTATGAAAACCACTCTAAGGGACACAATTTGGTATTTTATTTTAGTAATTTCTTTATCAAATCTCTAAAATAACATTTCATTCATCAACGAACCAAGTTAATGAATGTACATATATTAAGATGTTAGATTTCGCAAGTTCCTACGACTGATAACTGTTTACCTAGCTTAACACCTCAGACAACCTGAAACCACTTACATGTGGTTGCGCAAGGAGCCACGTAAGGTATTACGAGCTAGGGTACACCTGTCGTAGGCGTGTCGGAGGTGTGTCTTAATACTCTTACCTTGAATAACCACCAAAAAAAAAAAAAACAACAACAAAAATCACGTGTACAACTTTCTATCGATCTTTGTCGATCTTATCTATCTTGAGCTAGTATTCGTTTGACGTAATAATATTTCTACACCAATAGATGCAGAACTATTTTTACTGTCGACTGATATTAGTTTTATATACTTGGGTGATCTAATTATAAACGATAAACCTTCTTTTGACATAACTACTACTTTTAGGTTATTTGTTTTTGCTTCATTACTAGAGTTAGTTGCAACGTCAACTTCTAGATAACCAATGATGTGAACCTCTAGAATATAGTTCTGACAGTAATTGACAGTAAATGTCAATCAATCATTCTATCAAATTGATCATTATATAAGTTACTGCTTGTAAGATTAAGACCAGAAGAGTGAAGCAGAGCAGAAGTGCCAGTACAACATTAAAAGATCCGTACCAAGCAACTACGGAGAGTTTCCCCTCGTAACATAATTACTCGCTAATTTAACGGTATTGACATTATAGTATTTCATCAAATGGTTCGTTACACACAATGTATTCTAATAAGTTTGTAAACATATTTGCTTATTATTATGATTGTTCTTGAGTTAAAATTCCTAAATCAATTCGCCAATACCTGACACTATTGCTTGATTGCTATTTTTTGCTATTGATAATGAATTTGCCGTATTTTCTTAAACGGTCCCTCGAGTAGAACAGGGTATGATTTTAGAGAGTGAAGCCGCATCTACACGATCAAGTTTTCCTTGACAAGTTTTCCTTGACAAGTTTTCCTTGACAAGGACCAATTGACAATTTTTTGTCATCTAAACGAGCAAGTTTTCCTTGCGACAAGGAAAAATTGGCGATGTTTTTGTCGTCTACACGAGCAAGTTTTCCTTGTCAAGGAAAAATTGACAATTTTTTGTCATCTAAACGAGCAAGTTTTCCTTGTCAAGGAAAAATTGATAATTTTTTGTCATCTGAACGAGCAAGTTTTCCTTGACAAGGAAAAATTGGCGATGTTTTTGTCGTCTACACGAGTAAGTTTTCCTTGACAAGTTTTCTAGATCTTTTACATAATTTTAACGTGTTTTATGTTGACTGATGACCTGCTAAAGATCGGCAAACTTCTCGCATCTTGGTTGGCTAAATACCGGTTAAAACCATATTTAACGACGACAATCGTGCATTACCATACCCTGTTTAGGACAGGCTCACATAAAATTATATACCCTGTTCAGGACAGAGAGGCCAAAAACCATACCCTGTCCAGCGGCACGTCCCCGTATAGTCCATATATAGTACCCCCCCCCCCCCCCCCCCCCCCCCCCCCCCCCCCCCCCCCCCCCCCCCCCCAACCGGGGAAAAAAACAGAGAAAGTACTATAAAAGGAAAAACAGAACAAGATCGTAATGAAAAATCTTACTAGATAAAAAGGCAGGTACGATTCGGGGAAAGATAGATACTGAAATCAGCAAATGCTCAATTAAATCTTGATTTTATATTGATTTTATTCGCTTCGTTTTACATTGCAATGTGCTACTACAGACATACTCCAGGCATACCAGGGTGAAAGACCGGGGGAGGCAATTTCACGATCTTCTTCTGTCCAGGCTTTGGCTTAGGCAGCAGTTTTGGCTTTGGTTTTACACACTTGAGTCCTTTGTCACATTTGCCATACATGTTCCACATTCCGCCACACTTCTCACCCTTAGCCTTGGCACATACATCACAACAGCCGCATATATCTTTTACAATTCCACCTGAAATCAATAAATGATTTACGAGTTAATTCCGGATTTTTCTTTACGGCCAATTAGTGCTCATATCATGCAGGGTTTAATAAAAGGAATGGTTTTATTAATCCTAATTCTGGGTTAGCAAATAAAACGAGTTGCTGTACAGATAAAATGAGTGCTGCAAATAAAACTGGAAGTGCACAGTGATTGGTCAATTTCGAGAAATCGTGTTCTAAAAATAGCCAAACTTGTTGAAACGCCGTGACATACACCGAATCAAAATATGGCGACCAATTTACAAAAGCGTTTTCACATGAATGAGAGGTTGGTCAGTCAGGAACAATAGTTATTCAAATTGGTCGCCATATTTCGATTCGGTGTATAGACCCAATATGTAGCATGGATGCTCCTATTTATGGGCTCCTGTTATTTGGCAACTGAAACCGACCGCTTTATCACCATATTATACTGATTATAAACAGTCGTTATTAATATAGTTGGGTCCTTTGGGAAAATGAAAAAAGTCAGGTGACAGGTAGCGCAAGCTCATTAGGAATAAGTAACGCATTCTACAACAATTGCCGGATTCAGATAGAAACAAGCATTCGTACCTCCTACGCACAGAGGTGAGGGGCATATTTTTTTGTTGCAACGACAACGTGTGCCTCGAACAATTACGTGACAGGTAGCGCAAGCTCATTAGGAATAAGTAACGCATTCTATAAGAATCGCCGGATTCAGATTGAAACAAGCATTCTTACCTCCTACGCAAAGAGGTGAGGGGCATATTTTGTTGTTACAACGACAACGTGTGCCTCGAACAGGTACGTGACAGGTAACGCAAGCTCATTAGGAATAAGTAACGCATTCTACAACAATTGCCGGATTCAGATATAGCTATAGAAACAAACATTCTTACCTTTGTGGCACAGAGGTTTGGAGCATAATTTTCTGTCACATCGCCGACAACCCAACGAAACAGCGTGTGCCACGAACAGGGCGCACAAGCACAAAACCAACAAAGTCTTCATTTTATATTTCTCCTAAAAAAATAAACAAACAGAAAACAACAATGTAGCATATACTTTTATACTAATACTGTCACGATGTTTGACGAGGTAGAGAGAGAAGTAGCCAAGGGGGAGAGGACAGGGGAAAGTGGACAGGGGTTGCTAACATGCATATACTTCCACACAAATAAATGATCAGTTGTTTATCTATGAATTAGGCCGGGGATTCAACTCGCCGCCATTGAAATGCCCTTCCCATGTGGAAATGAACTTTCGATTCTCCAAGTCATTAATAATTCATGACGACAAAACAAAGAAAATCAAGAAAATCCGTGAAGGAGTTCTGAAAAATGGTCCTAATTAGCATAAAATTTGGTCAAGTTTCATTTGGAATCTCTCCAAGAATTACTCCTCGTTTGAGAAGCGACATCAAACACTAGAAGGAGTTCTTCCTCCGATAGTCAAAACACCTCGAAGTCAGTTTAAACTAAAACTCTGCATATTACGACAATGTCGCTATTCTATCGATCGCAAACCCTGTGGCTCGGTTTTACACAATAGCTCTCGACTTCAGTCCCAAGCTTCCCTCGTGTTTATATCAGTATCAGGCTATGTAAATGTTAAGGGAGGCTCTAGGTAGGCTGGTATCGGTTCTTTATTCAAGCTTTGACTGGCTAGGACTAATTACAAGTTGTGGTGCGGTCACCTTTATAGTGACGCGCATTAACTGTCTATCATTATATCAATGTCAGTTTGATCTAGGTTCGTGATTGGCTATATACTATGTGCTTCTAGATTACAATTATCAAATACGCATTTGGATCGTACAAGTAATCTAAAGATTCTATATAGTTAACTTTTGTAACATGACTGCAACAAAGTTATACTGTTGGATAGTGAAAATTATAAGTTATCTGATTGTGTCTAAATATTGTAAGTGGAAAATAGGAATAAGAAGTTCTGACGAAGTAGTGTCTTTGGGTGTGGTAGATAATTGTGTGTGAATCGATGCCAAAATAGGAGGAGACTAAATGATAAGAAAATAAGAAATTGCATAATATAAATCTAGGATACAATCTGGTTCTAGAGATAATGGAACTAAAGTCTTAATGGTATTGACTTAGCTTATCTAGAAGTGTTTTGAGAATATACAGCAATTAATAGTATCGGTAAAATCAGTAATTCTGTTGTGTAACATAAACACGCCGGGAAACGTTTTCTATTTGTTAACGACCTTTTCTTGAAAAATATGGGGTGTTGGCCCGGCTTTTTGTCCCGCAATGAGAAAGCTGTCAAAATAAAGTCATATACCAATCCTATTTTTCTTTCTCAAGAAATTTTGAGTCATACATCCCATACAATACTTTACGAGCACAGTCATGACTAGACCTTACCTTCGGTTGTTTCCTGTTGATCGTTGTCCTTCGAATGGGTGATTCAACACTCGGAAATACAGACTTTATATTTTTCCCTTTTCAAAAGATCTCATATGGTCATGCGCAGTAGAGCTGAAAGGTGTTGCTGTCATTATCAGTTAACGCTCAATTTTATTAGTTTTCAGCTAAAATTGCCTCGCTAATTCGTTTACAAAGGCCGTGTAATTATAGGAAAATCAAATTTAATCCACGTTTCGATGTGCGGTCTCGGTTTCCAGTCACTGCCAATAGTCCATTTCCGAGTTCCTTTTATCTCTGTTTCAAAACGAGTCTACGTGCGAAACCTTTCATATGAAAATTAGCAGTTTTATTCACATGAAAAAGGAAAAACTATTTGCATAAGAAAGGTTTCGCACGTAGACAACACGTAGACTCGTTTTTAAACAGAGATAAAAGGAACTCGGAAATGAACTATTCTGTTTCCTCATTGGTATTCCGGTATCCATTTCCTTCATGAGAATAAAGCGAGTCGCAGCGAAACGTCGACTAAATTTAATTTTCCTATTTACTATAAATTGCTTGGTATAATTGTTAAGGGACACAATTTGGTATTTTATTTTAGTAATTTCTTTATCAATCTCTAAAATAACATTTCATTCATCAACGAACCAAGTTAATGAATTCTAGATAACCAATGATGTTTACCTCTAGAATATAGTTCTGACAGTAAATGTCAGTAAATGTCAATCAATGTCACTGCTTGTAACATGTATACATTTTGTCTGCGCATGCGTTAGGATTCAGATTTCAAAGTATCTATTTGCATAATCGATACTTCAGCTTTTGTCATTCATGTGCCAACGATGTGCCAACCAGAGATCGATTGGCTGTTGAAACAAAACGTGTGAAAAGTTTTTGTGGAAATGGTTGGCACATTTACATCACAATGTTAATGTTTGTAAACATGAAGTATCGCTATTGTTTTGCCAAGTGCACTGCTGTGGAAGATTTAGTGAGCGATCTACGTCTCTAGAATGAAGTTTTAGAAAATCATTGAAAGGAAATCAATAGTCCGCCTACTTTTGTGGTGCTGTGGATATTTTTTTCTGTATTAGGGAACAAAATCCGCCAAAACAAGGCAACATTCCTGCAGAGAAGTCGGGTGAATGAGTGATACTTGGACACTTCAAATCCACCGCAAAGCAAGAGGGACAATTTTTCAACTCCAACAAACAAGACCACGAAACTAGCATGAGTGAAGCAATAAGTCACGGAAGAAAATTGCTGGGGGGTGAGCTACTAAGAGAGGTTTTCTTATAATTTAGTTTTGACACGTCACCAATTCAGATAAACGATTCGCAAACACAATGCTGAATAAAAACTCAATGTGAATCAAACTTATATCAAACGGTTTACAGCTGATTCTAAGAAGTCCAAAAAAATGAAGAATTAAGCTATCCTTTACAATAAACTTCAACACATAGAGTGTTTGTAATATGGTATACACTAGCGATGAAAATCAGTCATAATCGTAACAAATAGAGTGTACTGATACCATAGTACCAAAATAATACGATCTCACATCGAGAGACAATTTTTCAGCTTAAAATAAGTTCTTGAATGCAAAGAATAAGCTTAGAAGAAGTCAATTTGTGCTATTTTCGGCTGGGGGGTCTAGTTAATAAGTATTGTACTTTAGGTAGGAATGTTAGGAAAACACGTGCAAAAATGATACTGAATACCCAACTGAACCGAGCAAAATACTTTGAGAATACTTGATGATCGGTAGAGAACTCAAATTCACAGAATGTGACCTTCAATGTGTCAGTACTAACGTTCACTGTGAAGTATCTCTTGAAATCATTAATGACGCGCTTCGTTTCGTTCGGTGTACGGTACGGTTTATTCGTTAAGCGGTAGAAAATCTACAAACATGACAAGTTATTAGTTAACGGAAGATTACGGTAACGGCAGAAAACTATACTTACAAACTGCATGTGTCCTTCGGTGGTTTCGGTAAGACTAAGTAATTATTCAAAGTACAGTATTTTACGGACGTTTGAACAAAAAGATTGAATACATTAAACAAGAGTAAATACAAAGAGTCATTGTCATTACAGTTAAACAGTTCGATGAGAATAAACCCAAAGGACAATGTAGCTGGTTTTAGGATAACTCCTTTTTTCGGCGGATTTTGTTCCTTGATATTTTATCATCTACGACCCTTATACGGAAAAAAATCATCTACAGCAAAACAAAAGTAGGCAGACTATTGATTTCCTTTCAAATACTTTCTTGAACATCATTCTAGAGACGAAGCTAAAGATCGCTTACTAAATTTTCCACCGCAGTGCAATTTGCAAAGAAAATGGCGGCAAATCATTTTCAAATCTGAATTCTAACGCATGCGCAGACAAAATGTATACATGTTACTGCTTGTAAGATTAAGATCAGAAGAGTGAAGCAGAGCAGAAGTGCCAGTACAACATTAAAAGATCCGTACCAAGCAACTACGGAGAGTTTCCCCTCGTAACATAATTACTCGCTAATTTAACGGTATTGACATTGTAGTATTTCATCAAATGGTTCGTTACACACAATGTATTCTAATAAGTTTGTAAACATTTTTGTTATGATTATTATTATGATTGTTCTTGAGTTAAAATTCCTAAATCAATTCGCCAATACCTGACACTATTGCTTGATTGCTATTTTTTGCTATTGATAATGAATTTGCCGTATTTTCTTAAACGGTCCCTCGAGTAGAACAGGGTATGATTTTAGAGAGTGAAGCCGCATCTACACGATCAAGTTTGCCTTGACAAGTTTTCCTTGACAAGGAAAAATTGAAAATTGTTTGTCATCTAAACGAGCAAGTTTTCCTTGTGACAAGGAAAAATTGAACTTTTTTTGTCATCTAAACGAGCAAGTTTTCCTTGACAAGGAAAAATTGGCGATGTTTTGTCGTCTACACGAGCAAGTTGACAAGGAAAACTTGACAAGGAAAACTTGTCAAGAAAAACTTGCTCGTGTAGACGCGGCTGGAGTCCCCGTCCTGCACACTACTCTGTTTTCGTTTGAAAACGCATCGTTTTTATATTGTTCTCTATCCTCATCGAAAACAATCAGCTCATTACAAGAAACAATAGGAAAACGCAAGTTAAGCCGCATCTACACGAACAAGTTTTCCTTGACAAGTTTTCCTTGACAAGGAAAATTTGACAATTTTTTGTCATCTACACGAGCATGTTTTCCTTGACAAGGAAAAATTGGCGATGTTTTTGTCGTCTACACGAGCAAGTTTTCCTTGACAAGTTTTCCTTGACAAGTTTTCCTTAATAATAATAATTAGGAAATAACAAGGAAAAATTGCTCGTGTAGATTCGGCTTTAGCGTTTTAGTGTGGACGGGGTGTGAGAAACGCTTATAATAATAATAATAATAATAATAATAATCATGATATGATGATGATGATGATGATGATGATGTAGATGATGATAATAATAATAATAATAATAATGATGATGATGATAATGATAATAATAATAATAATGATGATGATAATAATAATAATAATGATGATGATGATGATGATAATAATAATAATAGTGATGATGATGATGATGATAATGATGATGATAATAATAATAATAATAATAATGATGATGATGATGATGATAATAATAATAATGATGATGATGATGATAATAATAATAATAATAATTATTATTATTATTATTATGATGATGATGATGATGATAATAATAATAATAATGATGATGATGATGATGATAATAATAATAATAATGATGATGATGATAATAATAATAATAATAATGATTTTATTTCAGTGTCGATATATTTATTTATTTACTGCACCTTTATCTGATCACAAAAGAAATGACTACAAAAGAAATCGGGGCGGAGTATTAGAAGAAATACAATATAATAACTTTTGTTTAAAGTGCTAATTGTATCATCTATCTATAATCCCATACAAGCACCTATGGTATTATTTTCATATTTTTCAAACTGTCCAAATTATTAATTTGGATACTTTTCGTATGGACGTTTCTCAAGAAAATAGTTTTCGTATGGACGTTTCTTAAGGAAAATTCATGTGATATAATTAACAAGTGACAGGACTACATGCCTGTCCAATTTGGAAAGAATTGAATTCAAAAAATTCCTCTGACTGCCAAATTGGACTCGGCCTACGGCCTCGTCCAATGGGCTTGTGTCACCTGTCACGTGACTTTTTAAAATTTCACCGAAGGCAAACGAAAATATCATAACTTGAAAGAGCATACTAAAATTAGTAAAAGTTGAAAATTTGAAAAGAATCAAGCAAATAAGACAAAAGTTAAAGGCTTTCAAAGTTTCCCGCTTTGACAAGGATTTCATGATGGGTTTTTCGCTTGGAGGGCAAGCGTTGCCTTCCAACATACTATTTCCATACAAAAAAGGCAAAGTTTGAATGCCTGTAACTATTGCCTTATTTACTTACTTCTCTTCAAACTTTCCACTTTTACTAACTTTGGTATGCTCTTTCCAGATATGGTATTTTCGTTTGCTTCGGTGAAAATTTAAAAAGTCACGTGACAGGTGACACAAGCTCATTTTGGCAGTCCTCAGAATTGTTTTCATCCAATTATTTCCAAATTGGACAGCATGTAGTCCTATTACCTATACTACTTGGACGAAAATTGGTCAACATTTAAAAGCAGGACCTATTTGCCATTAATAGTGAAAATGTTGCTTTCATATTCCAACAAGAAGTACTGTTGTTTTACGATTTTGGGTTGAGTAGACGACGTCATGAAAAAAATGCACCAAATAAAACAGTGCTACATAAACTGAGTCTTTGTTCAATGTGTGAGAAGCGGAGAGAATAGGAGAGCGAACCATTTGATTAAATACTACAATTTCAATACCCGTTAAATTAGCGAGTAATTATAGCTTTGTAAATACATCTGCGAGGCAATTTTAGCTGAAAAGCAATTTTAATTGAAAAATCGCAGCAACACCTTTCAGCTCTACTGCGTTAGAGATCTTTTGGAAAAAACTATAAAATTACGCTTTGCTGAGTGTTGAATCACCCATTCGAAAGACAACGATTAACAGGGAACAACCGAAGGTAAGGTATTGTAAGGGATGTATGGCCGAGTTTAGTTCAGATGTCCCCAATTAGTGGTCTACCTGTGGACTAGACTAGACACATTAATAAAGTTGTTCATTCATTTCATTTCAAAGCGGACTCTTGGATGTTTTAATATCGTATAGTTTTATTAGTAAATAAGTAATGATTCATTAGTATCATTCGCAATTAGTTTAAGCCAAAAGGCTGGAAAATACGTTTTGTACAAGGCTAAAACTGCTTTAGTAATTAAAAGAGCTCAAGTTATTTGTGATGGTTTTTGACCGGTAAAAGTGAACTTGAGAGTGTTAACCCATAGTGAAAATTTGATTTTGAAAACTGTCCACATGGGCTAGATCTGTATATTTACTATTGTTGCTGATGTTTTCCCCTGAATTACCTCAAATGTGAAACAAAAAGCAGGAAAATGGCTTTGTACAACGCTAAAACAGCTTTAGGCAGACAATGTACTTTGTTTTTAATAGTTTGTGCTTGGTTAAAATAAAATTAGAGTGTTAATCCAAAGCGAAAATCGAAATTCAAACTGTCCAAAATGGCTGGTTTTTGGCGCTTTTTGCGGATATTACGCGATGTTGAAATAAATATCCTCTTAATAATGTTCATGGTTTCTATTTTTATCATAGTTTTTAATAGTTATATGAATTTCATATATTGAGGGCCACAGACTGCAGGCCCGTAGCCAGGATTTTTTTTTGGGGGGGGGGGGGGGGGGGGGGGGGGGGGGGGGGGGGGGGGGGGGGGGCAAAGTGGACCAAACTATCAAAATGCACTTTAACATAACTGAGTACTATTTAGTACTAAATATAGTATTGTTTTCTACTGTTTAACTAGTGTTATTTAGTATTAATTAGTGCAAAACGTTGCATGGTTTTAGTGTTAGTACGCTATTAGTGCATACATTGTAATGATAATTGAATAAATGGGACACGTTTTTAGTATAGACATATTAATTAACTTTAATAGACCTTATAGTCGACAGAGCACACATACAGATGGAAAATGACTCGAAAGTAACCAAATACCAACTTCACTCGTCATTAATCCCACCGTACACTCGTAAAATAGCATCGCTCAACTGAACTAGACATATTTATAAAAATGATTAATATAACGCGCGCGCTGGTTGGCCAAAGAATGTGAAGAGAAGAGAAGAAAAGAGAAGAGAAGAGAAGAGAAAAGAAGAGAAGAGAAGAGAAGAGAAGAGAAGAGAAGAGAAGAGAAGAGAAGAGAAGAGAAGAGAAGAGAAGAGAAGAGAAGAGAAGAGAAGAGAAGAGAAGAGAAGAGAAGAGAAGAGAAGAGAAGAGAAGAGAAGAGAAGAGAAGAGAAGAGAAGAGAAGAGAAGAAAAGAAAAGAAAAGAAACGAAAGTAAAAGAAAAAAAAAGAAACGAAAAGAAACGAAACGAAAAGAAACGAAACGAAACGAAAAGAAAAGAAACGAAAAGAAACGAAAAGAAAAGAAAAGAAAAGAAACGAAACGAAACGAAACGAAAAGAAAAGAATAGAAAAGAAACGACAAGAAACGAAAGGAAAAGAAAAGAAAAGAAAAGAAAAGAAAGAAACGAAACGAAACGAAAGGAATATAACAGAGACGTAAAGAAAAGGAAAAGAAAATAGAAGAAAAGAAAAGAAAGAAAACGAAAACGAAAAAAAAATGAAACGAAACTAAAGTAAAATCGTGCCGACACTGACACGCTGGTTTCTCACTAATCATGCATATACAATATATTCTCATTGATCCGCAAAATATAGATTTCCATGTCAGCGAAGTTTAATTTCCTTTTTATACTGTAACATTAAAAATATGACAATACACGCTCTTAGGCGTTTTTGAGGAGTTGGTTGTGTTTTTGAGGAGTTGGTTGTGTTTTTGAGGAGTTGGTTGTGTTGTTGACGGCAGAGCGCAACAGTGTTGTTCGCTTTTGTAAGTACTAACGCCAAAACCGTAAACAACGGTGTGCGTGTTTGCCTTTAAAAAACTGTACATTTAGTTTCCAAGTCTAGACTAATGAAGAGTAATAAACTGAATTGTCACGCAAAACAGGGCACAAATAAAACAAAAAAGAAGTTCAATAAAGGCTAAACATAATTATGAATGTGATGACGAGAAGATCAGAAATCATTTTATTCGATCGAATATTTCGGTAACAACTGTAGCCATCTACTGCGAGAGTAAAGTGAATGCTAATACATTTACAAGGAGGAATTGACTGTTAACTTTATGTACTAAGAACTTCCACTTTTAGTTTCAATGGCGATATTTACATCCAACAAGACGGCGTTGCCATGGGCTCTCCGCTGGGACCAGTACTTGCGAACATATTCATGGTTGAACTCGAGCGGACAGTTGTACCTATTTTAAGTCCCAAAATAACCGGTTGGAAAAGGTATGTCGATGACACATATACATATGTTAAGAATGGAACCATGGCTTATGTCCTCAACGAACTCAATAGCTTCGATGAGAAAATACAGTTCACGTGTGAACCAGCAACGAACAACACAATAACTTTCCTGGACGTTAATATAACTCGACAGGTTCGAAACATCAGTGCACAGAAAGAAAACAAATACCGATCTTTATATTCACTGGACGGCACTAGCACCGAATATGTGGAAAAGTGGTACACTAAGAGGTCTTGTAAGAAGGGCGTATTCCATCTGCTCAAATGACACTCTACTTGAAACTGAATTAAACCACCTGAGGAAAGTCTTTCACGAGATAAATGGTTATCCAACGTGGGTTATTATAACCTGAGTATCAGGCCTGGAAAGGGGAGGGAGAGAGGCCCGGGGAGAAGAAAGAGGAAGAAGGCCTGACACAATGGCATTGATCTGCCCTTGTCATGCGTCCAGATTCTGGACGTTGATATGATTGGATAAAACACAAAGGCTTGAAACGTCCCCAGGGAAACGTCACAGCCGACCGGAAATGATACATCGTATTCTACAAGAATAAGCTCGATTTCCTTTTATTTATGATTGAAAATAATTTAGACAGGCTCTAGAAGGAGCTATGAAGCCTTTCCTGGAATTGAATTGAAGAAATAACAAGAACTTTGTATTCAAACTAACAAAAACGACGTGCTTGGGGTTTTGCCGACAGGCTGATTTATCAGCTGTTTCTTAGTTTCATCTTGTAAATAAGTAAGGACTTTAATTAACAAGGGTAGCACGATAAAACCAAATTGAAGAAGATACAAACGGTGCTTGTAGAACGTAGTGAAACGGTTTTAAAAACTCCAACAGCACTGAAGGTCAAGCTCCTTGACATAAGACAGTCTTGACATGACAGTTGGCAAAGCGGAAGTGATTTTGATTGGTTGTTATTTCCAGATATATGTATCGTGCTGCGAGGGGGCGGAAGGCTCAAATCAATAGGTCTGTGTCAGGCTTTTCTTCCCTTCTCTTCCTCCTTTCTTTTTTTCTTCCCCTCCGCCAAAACAGCCTGATACTCAGGTTAGGGTTATTACAGCGAAAATCCTTGTATCGCGACCTTTCGTTTTGAAAACTTCAGTTGGATTTTGGGGTTTTCTGTTCCGACAATCACTATATATATCCATTTCTTGAGTACAAAGTTAACTCAGCATAAACATCATTATTTAAAGTACTAAATAGTGACATTTCTATTGTTTTGTATTGTATTTAGTACTAATTAGTGCAAAAAAAATATTGGCGGAACAGAAAAACCCAAAATCCAGCTGAAGTTTATACAAAACGAAAGGTCGCGATACAAGGATTTTCGCAGTAATAACATCTTTGATGAGGTAAAGACCAAACACTGCCAACCACCCAACCTACCTCCTTGCCACGACCAGACGATTTGAACCAACCAGATTCGTCAACATCACGCTACCATACAAAGGTGACAAAGGAATCAATTTAGTGAAAAAACTCAAACGTACCGTGAAACATCAACGCTAGGATTGTATTCCAAGCCCGTAAACTGGCATCTCAATTCCAAATAAAGGTCAAGCATCGTCCGAACATAGACACAACTTGGTGTATCAAGCTACATGTCCCGACTCACTTTCCCGATACGTACGTTGGTGAAACAGCTAGGAGATTACAAACAAGAATAAACGAACACAGTATTAAAGACAAAAAATCCGAAACATCAGTTTAGCCAATAATATACAATAATTTAAAATCTAGTTAATATATAATTATCTAAAAATAAAACTGTTTTACATGTTTGCCGTGTGGGAGTCTGATTTAGAAAAGAAATTCTCAGTTTCCTTTTTAAAATGAGAAAGGGATTTTGAGAGTCTCAATTTTTTGGGTAGGTCATTCCACAGAACTGCACCATTGTAGCTAAAGCTCCGCTTAAGGTAATCAGTTCTAGGTTTGGGAATTTCGAGTTTATTTTCAAAGTCTCTTATAGGTTGTATGTACTCTTTCTGGGAATGAACATATCCTTTAAGTATTGCGGTGCATAATCATATCAAACTTATGTCCTGCATCATTGAACATTTGCTCCTGTTGGGACACAGTATCACGCGGACAACGTTTTTGAATGCGCTTGTGCATTATTAAATTATTGAATTACAAATGTGCTTTGTTTACTATTAAAAGCACGTTTGAGGCCCGATTAATCGAGCAATTTGTTCTTTGGCCGCTAAATAAAGCATTTCTCAATTGATCTTTTTCCGCCTTTGACAATGTGTGAATTAGAAGTATAAAAGAGGATGCTATAGAGCTGCATATGTTTCCTCAACAGGGGAAAATATATCACAAATTCGAACTTCAGACCTATTGATCTTGTGTGTAAATATTAGAAATTGCCTTCAAAAACGTCCTTTCTGAGCCATAATTTATTTGTCTATGTAGCTTCTACATACAGACCGGGATAAAGAGCACCAATATGATGTTCACGATTACCAAACAAAGAGTTTTAGATTTCATTTTGCCACCGCTTAATTATATCCAATATACATGTATTTTATATCAAAACGCGCGTATCATTACAGAGCATTTGAATCTGGCGGTAGGTTTTTGATTGACACAATTCCCAAAGAATTCAAAGGGTTTTTGTGTGTAGCGTATCTAACGCTCTCCCATATCTCTTCAGAGATTTCAGTTCGATCAATTTTGAAGAAACGGAAAATGCCACGGTCAAACCTCTTTATTTGTGCTTGAATTGCCAGCTTATTCATTCCTTACATATTCGTCTTTTATATTCTGATGGTAGGTTTTTGGTTTTTACTCGGGCCCAGGCCGCAGGCCGCCCGAGTTAGAAAATGCGGATTTCGGTAGTAGTAGTAGTAGTAGTAGTTTTGTTCGGCTTCAAAATGACGAGTATGCGAAGTATTTAATCGTATCCGGAGTTTCAAGATTACTCCGCAGATTTGAAAAGATAAAGGAGACACAGGACTCAAGTAGATTATGAATCTTAGTTTTGAAAGCAGCTGTAGATCTTCAAGCTATTAAAAGGTCAGGATTCTAGTTCATCGTTCAATGACTAGAAGTGGTAAAAGGACTAGAAGCTCGCTTAAAATATATATTTTTTTAAACAAACGCGAGGCCGTTATCGGAACCATCTGACCTATGCAACCTCAAGACGTATCATGTTCGTACTCACCGGACTAATAGTCTCCCTCGTCACTCAACTGTCACTGATTGTCATGACGTCAGAGAAATTATATTGTATTGAAGAAGATGTCCTTGTTTTATTCGACGTTCGAACCGTAACTCGAACCCGAACTCGATTCCAAACTCGACGTTTCGGGATCTGAAGCTAGAGAGGGGACCTTTACACAAACTCATCAAAATCAAATCAATTGAACTCAAAGTCAAAAGGTAATCAAATGAACTCAAAGGCAAATCAAATGAACTCGACACATACATGTATATACATAGTCTCCCTCGTCACGCAACTGTCAGTCATTGTCAGGTCTCTCCTCGCGCAGCTGACATTGTCCTTGTTCTTCAACCAACTGGCATTCATTTTCAAGTACTTCCTCGAACAACTGACATTTTCCTTTTCACAATGCCCGAGTGAACGCTCATTGAGCGTCTTGTTATTTTAACAATGCAGTAAAAAGCAAAAATGTATCGAAATCATGCTGTTTTTCGCCTAAACAAGACTCGCCTCATCTGCATATGTGAAACAATGACCTTTTGTATAACATAAGTTTGATATGATTAATGGCTCTGTACACCGTAATAACTTTTTGTTTCTTCCGATCTATAGCTAATTTATCCCAACCAAGCATTTCAAGTAACAATTTAGAACTTGTGTCGTAGCTAGAAACTGTTATCACTCTAGCTGCACGATTCTGGAGTTTTTGAAGTTTGTCACTTGATTGCTGAGTTAGACAATCCCAAACTGAGCTACAGTAATAAAAATAAAAGTAGGGCTCAATAAGGGCTTTATAGATTTTAATTGCAGTATCCCTGGAAATGGAGGACCTGGCACGCTTGAGAGCTCCAATGCCAGCCGAAATCTTTTTAGAGATCTCATCGATATGTTTCTTCCAGGATAAGTTTTGATCTATAAACACCCCAAGAGACTTTGTACTTTCTACCTCATTAATTTGTTCCCCATTTATATGTATATCGATCGAAGAATCGTTTTCGGTTTGTAGTTTTTGGCGCGAGCCAACAACCATAAACTCTGTCTTCGCTACGTTAAGACTTAGTTTGTTTGACCTCAACCAGATGTCGACATTTTCGAGCTCCTTATTAATTGTTTGTTGGAGGTCGTTCTGACTTGAGGCAACAAAACTAATACTGGTGTCATCGGCGTACATTCTAGGGAGACCTTCAGCTAGACAATTGGGGAGATCATTAATGTATATCAAGAATAGCAAAGGTCCAAGTATGGACCCTTGTGGAACCCCGCAAGTTACTCTACTATTGCTAGATAAATGGCCGTTCACGCTACATTTTTGGTTTCTATTTTTTAAGTAAGACTCAAACCACTTTAGAGTAGAAGAGTCGACCCCATAGCTACTAAGCTTATGCATGATAATTTTGTGATCAATAGTGTCAAAGGCCATCTTCAAGTCTATAAAAATTACTGACTCCGTTGAGAAAACCTTTGTCAATATTTACACTCCAATCATTCGTAGCTTCGAGCAATGCAGTGAGGGTACTGTGGAGAGAGCGAAATCCCGATTGACAGTTTGCTAATAGGTTGTTGCTATTGAGATATGCATAAAGTTGGTCATATATGACTTTTTCAAATATTTTGGCAACAACAGGTAAGACTGATATTGGGCGATAGTTGTTTAAATCAGATTTTGAACCCTTCTTAAAAATAGGACTGACTCGAGCTAACTTCCAATCGATGGGAAAGACACCCGTAGCTATTGATTGGTTGAAAACCCGTGTCAAAGAGGGCGCTACAATATCAAAATTGTTAAGTGTGACGACAGTAGTTATCCCAATCTTTCAATGAATTAAATGTCAAGACACTGATTACTTCCGGTTGTTTTTGAAACAGTTTGTCCTGGTACCCAGGTCTTCTCGGTTGAGACCGGCGTCATTATGACGTATGCAAGTAACTATTAACGGGGTCCCACTGTATGTGCATTGATGTCCTTATACGTCCTTATAAAACGCGAAAAACTTCAGGGGAATAGACCTCTTTAGCTTCGTATGTTAATAACCTTTATTAACGTGTCAAATTACCTAGTTTACACAAGTGTAAACTAATTGAGGACACCTATCTACCTAAAATCTACACCCATACCCAAACCCAAAGCCCCACCTAATTTCCCCAACCCTTCCCCCCCCCTTATTTAAATTCTATCTGACGTAAAATATTAAAATTTAAAATGTATCCTAACTAAAAATATATATATATATAAATAATATCATACATAATATCATAATAAATAATATTATAAAATAACATATATATAACGCGCGCTCTGATTGGCTAAAAAGCTATGTGATATAAGAGTACATAAACATGGTTCATGACCTTGAACAACCTTGAAGCGATGCAGTGGATTTGATCGACCACAAAAGTATTTTTTTCTGTTGTCAAACATGTTTTATTTACTAAACAAAAGCCATAGAATTACAGTTTTTCTTGTTTAGTTAAGTTCAAGTTCTATGTAGATGTGAGTTTTGATGATGTTAAACCGAAAATTAATTTTGCAAGAATTCAAACACGGCAAGAAACAAACTCGACGAATTGTCCAATTATTGTTGTCCACAATAACGAAGAAAACTAAATATAACGGCTCAGTTTTCTCAATCACATACTAACCATTTTGTAAGTTATATAGCTACATATATTTTCAGTCAAGCGGTGTACGACTGAAAATATCAAGAAAAGATAGCCGTATTTATACTGACAAAAGAGTGAAAACAGAGCGATTCTTGTAGCTACACGGCGGGTTCGCCAGAACATTCATATCTCTAGTAAAATATGTCAAAGAGAAAAAATATCTTCAAATGTCTCAGAAACGTCCATCGTTTATACATTCTTGTCGAGAAAAGCGATGAAAAGATTAAAAAATACGACAAAAACTGTGGATATTGGCTACCTGACTTCGTGCTCCATTCATCAAGTTGTCAAATATTTCAGAAAGTTTGACGACTCTTCGTCATTGATCGTGATTCGGCTCAGCTTTTCTCACTTTTCTTCGTGTTTCGTGTTCACAGAATACAAAATCAAAGTGTAACAAGCATTCTTCTGTAATTTTCTGACAGAAAATAGCATTCTTCAAAACGTTTTTCGTGTCAAAACACCAAACGGGGAAACGGCACACTGATGAAAGTTGTAGAGTCGCTTTGCCATTTTGATTTCTTTCGTGAGATTTGATTGGATGATGGGCGATTTCTGACGCTTTTCAGGAGAATTGAAAATTTGATCAGTAAAACCTCGCGTAAATAAAGGATTTTTACGAAAGAAATCCTTGCAGTTATTTTATAAAAGCTTTATAAAATGGTTTTCCATGTTTTGTGCTCTTATATCAACACGCGGGATGTTGGGAGAACACGAGAAAAGCTTTAAAATCACGAGCCTCCGGCGAGTGATTTTAAAGCTTTTCAAGTGTTCTCTCAACATCCCGCGTGTTGATATAAGAGCACAAAACATGGAAAACCATTTTATAAATCTTAAATATAACAAGATAAAAAATAAAAGAACTTATAACCTAAGTGCTACACAGGTGACAGTTCGTACATGTTCGTACTTGTGCTAACCTTGGTGTCATTACAGTTTAATTCGTGCTTTCTACCTGGTTTGAGGAATATTTGAGTTTGCTGCTCTGCAAGCTTGTATTAACTGGTCTCAAGCCAAAACGGCCTCGAGCTCTTCCAGCTCTTCGGATTCACGTTAATTTTAATGTGCTTAATAAATTCATCTACGCTTCAAGTCACACACTAACAGCGTTGCATAGCAGAGCGTATTTGCATTTGAAATCAGTATTCCTTTGGGAAAGCAATAAACATGCAGCCAAAGAGTATGACTATTTCTAAATTTTATATTATCGATTTTATAGTTTATATTTAGTACTCATGTTTTTAGTATTTGTAACCATATATATGTATTTTATCTAGGAATAAAGACATTATTATTATTATTATATTCTGAAACCGGGGCTACGCCCTTGTGGCCTTCTATATGCTGCTCGGAGCTCTAAATTCAATAAAGCACTCGCGTGTATTCTCTAACCGTTACATATATACATATTTCGGGAAGCAAGGGTGGCAGAGTGGCGAGAGCACTCGCCTCTCACTGCTGTGGTGCCCCTGGTTCAATTTGCAATTCGCGGAACGGTCACTTTATGTAAATTGAGTTTCTTAGTTCGTTCTCTCCCTTGCTTCGAGGGTTTTTCTCGAGCTGTGCTCCGTGGTTAGATGGGTCGTGGGTGAATCAACGAGCTACATCCTTCGCAAAGCAAGGAACAATGATTAGCCCCCCCCCCCCCCCCATATCTTCGGGACCCCGTTATTGGAGCTCGCCCCTCTGTATTCTATGTTATGTGTCCAATGCAATAGACCGTTTTACCGATACGGCGGCCATATTGAAATATGGGATGCCCAGGGTATATATCACAATACATAAACATGATTGTCTTGTTTATTGGAATATCGTTTCACAATTGTAAACCCTGATGAAGAGCAAGTTGCTCGAAAGTTTGGTATGGTTAAATTAATATAAAATACAGGCTGATGATCCAAAGTTGTATTGATGAATCTTAACACGGCCTACAATAACCTCCTGAAACATATATTATTGTAAGTGTCAGTGTGGAAGTGGCAGTAAGAAAGTGGCAGTAAGGAAGTGGCAATAAGGTAGTGGCAGTAAGGAAGTGGCAGTAAGGAAGTAGCAGTTAGGAAGTGGCAGTAAGGAAGTGGCAGTAAGGAAGTGGCAGTAAAGAAGTAGCAGTAAGGAAGTAGCATTAAGGAAGTGGCAGTAAGGAAGTGGCAGCAAGGAAGTGGCAGTAAGGAAGTGTCAGTAAGGAAGTGGCAGTAAGGAAGTGGCAAAAAGGTAGTGGCAGTAAGGAAGTGGCAGTAAGGAAGTAGCAGTTAGGAAGTGGCAGTAAGGAAGTGGCAGTAAGGAAGTGGCAGTAAAGAAGTAGCAGTAAGGAAGTAGCATTAAGGAAGTGGCAGTAAGGAAGTGGCAGCAAGGAAGTGGCAGTAAGGAAGTGTCAGTAAGGAAGTGGCAGTAAGGAAGTGGCAAAAAGGTAGTGGCAGTAAGGAAGTGGCAGTAAGGAAGTAGCAGTAAGGACGTGGCAGTAAGAAAGTAGCAGTAAGGAAGTGGCAGTAAGGAAGTGGCAGTAAGGAAGTGGCAATAAGGTAGTGGCAGTAAGGAAGTGGCAGTAAGGAAGTAGCAGTAAGGAAGTGGCAGTAAGGAAGTGGCAGTAAGGAAGTGGCAGTAAAGAAGTAGCAGTAAGGAAATAGCAGTAAGGAAGTGGCAGTAAGGAAGTGGCAGTAAGGAAGTGGCAGTAAGGAAGTGGCAGTAAGGAAGTGGCAGTAAGGAAGTGGCAGTAAGAAAGTGGCAGTAAGGAAGTGGCAATAAGGTAGTGGCAGTAAGTAAGTGACAGTAAGGAAGTAGCAGTAAGAAAGTGGCAGTAAGGAAGTGGCAGTAAGGAAGTGGCAGTAAAGAAGTAGCAGTAAGGAAGTGACAGTAAGGAAGTGGCAGTAAGGAAGTGGCAGTAAGGAAGTGGCAGTAAGGAAGTGGCAGTAAGGAAGTGGCAGTAAAGAAGTAGCAGTAAGGAAGTGGCAGTAAGGAAGTGGCAGTAAAGAAGTAGCAGTAAGGAAGTGGCAGTAAATAGGTAGCAGCAAGGAAGTGGCAGTAAGGCAGTGGCAGTAAATAAGTAGCAGCAAGGAAGTGGCAGTAAGGAAGTGGCAGTAAGGAAGTGGCAGTAAGGAAGTGGCAGCAAGGAAGTGGCAGTAAGGAAGTGGCAGTAAATAAGTAGCAGCAAGGAAGTGGCAGTAAGGAAGTGGCAGTAAGGAAGTGGCAGTAAGGAAGTGGCAGTAAGGAAGTGGCAGTAAATAAGTAGCAGCAAGGAAGTGGCAGTAAGGAAGTGGCAGTAAGGAAGTGGCAGTAACGAAGTGGCAGTAAGGAAGTGGCAGTAAGGAAGTGGCAGTAAATAAGTAGCAGCAAGGAAGTGGCAGTAAGGAAGTGGCAGTAAGGAAGTGGCAGTAAGGAAGTGGCAGTAAGGAAGTGGCAGTAACGAAATGGCAGTAAGGAAGTGACATTAAGGAAGTGGCAGTAAATAAGTAGCAGCAAGGAAGTGGCAGTAAGGAAGTGGCAGTAAGGAAGTGACAGTAATGAAGTGGCAGTAAGGAAGTGGCAGTAAGGAAGTGGCAGTAAGGAAGTGGCAGCAAGGAAGTGGCAGTAAGGAAGTGGCAGTAAATAAGTAGCAGCAAGGAAGTGGCAGTAAGGAAGTGGCAGTAAGGAAGTGGCAGTAAGGAAGTGGCAGTAAGGAAGTGGCAGTAAATAAGTAGCAGCAAGGAAGTGGCAGTAAGGAAGTGGCAGTAAATAAGTAGCAGCAAGGAAGTGGCAGTAAGGAAGTGGCAGTAAGGAAGTGGCAGTAAGGAAGTGGCAGTAAGGAAGTGGCAGTAAATAAGTAGCAGCAAGGAAGTGGCAGTAAGGAAGTGGCAGTAAGGAAGTGGCAGTAACGAAATGGCAGTAAGGAAGTGACATTAAGGAAGTGGCAGTAAATAAGTAGCAGCAAGGAAGTGGCAGTAAGGAAGTGGCAGTAAGGAAGTGACAGTAATGAAGTGGCAGTAAGGAAGTGGCAGTAAGGAAGTGGCAGTAAAGAAGTAGCAGTAAGGAAGTGGCAGTAAGGAAGTGGCAGTAAGGAAGTGGCAGTAAAGAAGTAGCAGCAAGGAAGTGGCAGTAAGGCAGTGGCAGTAAATAAGTAGCAGCAAGGAAGTGGCAGTAAAAAAGTGGCAGTAAGGAAGTGGCAGTAAGGAAGTGGCAGTAAATAAGTAGCAGCAAGGAAGTGGCAGTAAGGAAGTGGCAGTAAGGAAGTGGCAGTAAGGAAGTGGCAGCAAGGAAGTGGAAGTAAGGAAGTGGCAGTAAATAAGTAGCAGCAAGGAAGTGGCAGTAAGGAAGTGGCAGTAAGGAAGTGGCAGTAAGGAAGTGGCAGTAAGGAAGTGGCAGTAATTAAGTAGCAGCAAGGAAGTGGCAGTAAGGAAGTGGCAGTAAGGAAGTGGCAGTAAGGTAGTGGCAGTAAGGAAGTGGCAGTAAGGAAGTGGCAGTAAGGAAGTGGCAGTAAATAAGTAGCAGCAAGGAAGTGGCAGTAAGGAAGTGGCAGTAAGGAAGTGGCAGTAAGGAAGTGGCAGTAAGGAAGTGGCAGTAAAGAAGTGACAGTAATGAAGTGGCAGTAAGGAAGTGGCAGCAAGGAAGTGGCAGTAAGGAAGTGGCAGTAAATAAGTAGCAGCAAGGAAGTGGCAGTAAGGAAGTGGCAGTAAGGAAGTGGCAGTAAGGAAGTGGCAGTAAGGAAGTGGCAGTAAGGAAGTGGCAGTAAGGAAGTGGCAGTAAGGAAGTGGCAGTAAATAAGTAGCAGCAAGGAAGTGGCAGTAAGGAAGTGGCAGTAAGGAAGTGGCAGTAAGGAAGTGGCAGTAAAGAAGTGACAGTAATGAAGTGGCAGTAAAGAAGTGGCAGTAAGGAAGTGGCAGTAAGGAAGTGGCAGTAAGGAAGTGGCAGTAAATAAGTAGCAGCAAGGAAGTGGCAGTAAGGAAGTGGCAGTAAAGAAGTGGCAGTAATGAAGTGGCAATAAGGAAGTGGAAGTAAGGAAGTGGCAGTAAATAAGTAGCAGCAAGGAAGTGGCAGTAAGGAAGTGGCAGTAAGGAAGTGGCAGTAAGGAAGTGGCAGTAAGGAAGTGGCAGTAATTAAGTAGCAGCAAGGAAGTGGCAGTAAGGAAGTGGCAGTAAGGAAGTGGCAGTAAGGAAGTGGCAGTAAGGAAGTGGCAGTAAGGAAGTGGCAGTAAATAAGTAGCAGCAAGGAAGTGGCAGTAAGGAAGTGCAAGTAAGGAAGTGGCAGTAAGGAAGTGGCAGTAACGAAATGGCAGTAAGGAAGTGACAGTAAGGAAGTGGCAGTAAATAAGTAGCAGCAAGGAAGTGGCAGTAAGGAAGTGGCAGTAACGAAGTGACAGTAATGAAGTGGCAGTAAGGAAGTGGCAGTAAGGAAGTGGCAGTAAATAAGTAGCAGCAAGGAAGTGGCAGTAAGGAAGTGGCAGTAAGGAAGTGGCAGTAAGGAAGTGGCAGTAAGGAAGTGACAGTAATGAAGTGGCAGTAAGGAAGTGGCAGTAAGGAAGTGGCAGCAAGGAAGTGGCAGTAAGGAAGTGACAGTAAATAAGTAGCAGCAAGGAAGTGGCAGTAAGGAAGTGGCAGTAAGGAAGTGGCAGTAAGGAAGTGGCAGCAAGGAAGTGGAAGTAAGGAAGTGGCAGTAAATAAGTAGCAGTAAGGAAGTGGCAGTAAGGAAGTGGCAGTAAGGAAGTGACAGTAAGGAAGTGGCAGTAAGGAAGTGGCAGCAAGGAAGTGGCAGTAAGGAAGTGGCAGTAAATAAGTAGCAGCAAGGAAGTGCCAGTAAGGAAGTGGCAGTTAGGAAGTGGCAGTAAGGAAGTGGCAGTAAGGAAGTGGCAGTAATGAAGTGGCAGCAAGGAAGTGGCAGTAAATAAGTAGCAGCAAGGAAGTGGCAGTAAGGAAGTGGCAGTAAGGAAGTGGCAGTAAGGAAGTGGCAGTAAGGAAGTGGCAGTAAATAAGTAGCAGTAAGGAAGTGGCAGTAAGGAAGTGGCAGTAAGGAAGTGGCAGTAAATAAGTAGCAGCAAGGAAGTGGCAGTAAGGAAGTGGCAGTAAGGAAGTGGCAGTAAGGAAGTGGCAGTAAAGAAGTGACAGTAATGAAGTGGCAGTAAAGAAGTGGCAGTAAGGAAGTGGCAGTAAGGAAGTGGCAGTAAATAAGTAGCAGCAAGGAAGTGGCAGTAAGGAAGTGGCAGTAAGGAAGTGGCAGTAAAGAAGTGGCAGTAATGAAGTGGCAATAAGGAAGTGGAAGTAAGGAAGTGGCAGTAAATAAGTAGCAGCAAGGAAGTGGCAGTAAGGAAGTGGCAGTAAGGAAGTGGCAGTAAGGAAGTGGCAGTAAGGAAGTGGCAGTAATTAAGTAGCAGCAAGGAAGTGGCAGTAAGGAAGTGGCAGTAAGGAAGTGGCAGTAAGGAAGTGGCAGTAAGGAAGTGGCAGTAAGGAAGTGGCAGTAAGGAAGTGGCAGTAAATAAGTAGCAGCAAGGAAGTGGCAGTAAGGAAGTGGCAGTAAGGAAGTGGCAGTAAGGAAGTGGCAGTAACGAAATGGCAGTAAGGAAGTGACAGTAAGGAAGTGGCAGTAAATAAGTAGCAGCAAGGAAGTGGCAGTAAGGAAGTGACAGTAATGAAGTGGCAGTAAGGAAGTGGCAGTAAGGAAGTGGCAGTAAATAAGTAGCAGCAAGGAAGTGGCAGTAAGGAAGTGGCAGTAAGGAAGTGGCAGTAAGGAAGTGGCAGTAAGGAAGTGACAGTAATGAAGTGGCAGTAAGGAAGTGGCAGTAAGGAAGTGGCAGCAAGGAAGTGGCAGTAAGGAAGTGGCAGTAAATAAGTAGCAGCAAGGAAGTGGCAGTAAGGAAGTGGCAGTACGGAAGTGGCAGTAAGGAAGTGGCAGCAAGGAAGTGGAAGTAAGGAAGTGGCAGTAAATAAGTAGCAGCAAGGAAGTGACAGTAATGAAGTGGCAGTAAGGAAGTGGCAGTAAGGAAGTGGCAGTAAATAAGTAGCAGCAAGGAAGTGGCAGTAAGGAAGTGGCAGTAAGGAAGTGGCAGTAAGGAAGTGGCAGTAAGGAAGTGACAGTAATGAAGTGGCAGTAAGGAAGTGGCAGTAAGGAAGTGGCAGTAAGGAAGTGGCAGTAAGGAAGTGGCAGTAATTAAGTAGCAGCAAGGAAGTGGCAGTAAGGAAGTGGCAGTAAGGAAGTGGCAGTAAGGAAGTGGCAGTAAGGAAGTGGCAGCAAGGAAGTGGAAGTAAGGAAGTGGCAGTAAATAAGTAGCAGCAAGGAAGTGGCAGTAAGGAAGTGGCAGTAAGGAAGTGGCAGTAAGGAAGTGGCAGTAAGGAAGTGGCAGTAATTAAGTAGCAGCAAGGAAGTGGCAGTAAGGAAGTGGCAGTAAGGAAGTGGCAGTAAGGTAGTGGCAGTAAGGAAGTGGCAGTAAGTGGCAGAAGTGGCAGTAAGGAAGTGGCAGTAAATAAGTAGCAGTAAGGAAGTGGCAGTAAGGAAGTGGCAGTAAGGAAGTGGCAGTAAATAAGTAGCAGCAAGGAAGTGGCAGTAAGGAAGTGGCAGTAAGGAAGTGGCAGTAAGGAAGTGGCAGTAAAGAAGTGACAGTAATGAAGTGGCAGTAAAGAAGTGGCAGTAAGGAAGTGGCAGTAAGGAAGTGGCAGTAAATAAGTAGCAGCAAGGAAGTGGCAGTAAGGAAGTGGCAGTAAATAAGTAGCAGCAAGGAAGTGGCAGTAAGGAAGTGGCAGTAAGGAAGTGGCAGTAAGGAAGTGGCAGTAAGGAAGTGGCAGTAATTAAGTAGCAGCAAGGAAGTGGCAGTAAGGAAGTGGCAGTAAGGAAGTGGCAGTAAGGAAGTGGCAGTAAGGAAGTGGCAGTAAGGAAGTGGCAGTAAGGAAGTGGCAGTAAATAAGTAGCAGCAAGGAAGTGGCAGTAAGGAAGTGGCAGTAAGGAAGTGGCAG
Source organism: Actinostola sp. cb2023 (assembly GCA_033675265.1). Lineage (NCBI taxonomy): Eukaryota > Metazoa > Cnidaria > Anthozoa > Actiniaria > Actinostolidae > Actinostola > Actinostola sp. cb2023. The sequence goes on from JAUJYZ010001072.1 coordinate 27,893, forward strand.
TAAGGAAGTGGCAGTAACGAAATGGCAGTAAGGAAGTGACAGTAAGGAAGTGGCAGTAAATAAGTAGCAGCAAGGAAGTGGCAGTAAGGAAGTGGCAGTAAGGAAGTGACAGTAATGAAGTGGCAGTAAGGAAGTGGCAGTAACGAAGTGGCAGTAAATAAGTAGCAGCAAGGAAGTGGCAGTAAGGAAGTGGCAGTAAGGAAGTGGCAGTAAGGAAGTGGCAGTAAGGAAGTGACAGTAATGAAGTGGCAGTAAGGAAGTGGCAGTAAGGAAGTGGCAGCAAGGAAGTGGCAGTAAGGAAGTGGCAGTAAATAAGTAGCAGCAAGGAAGTGGCAGTAAGGAAGTGGCAGTAAGGAAGTGGCAGTAAGGAAGTGGCAGCAAGGAAGTGGAAGTAAGGAAGTGGCAGTAAATAAGTAGCAGCAAGGAAGTGGCAGTAAGGAAGTGGCAGTAAGGAAGTGGCAGTAAGGAAGTGGCAGTAAGGAAGTGGCAGTAATTAAGTAGCAGCAAGGAAGTGGCAGTAAGGAAGTGGCAGTAAGGAAGTGGCAGTAAGGTAGTGGCAATAAGGAAGTGGAAGTAAGGAAGTGGCAGTAAATAAGTAGCAGCAAGGAAGTGGCAGTAAGGAAGTGGCAGCAGTAAGGAAGTGGCAGTAAGGAAGTGGCAGTAAGGAAGTGGCAGTAATTAAGTAGCAGCAAGGAAGTGGCAGTAAGGAAGTGGCAGTAAGGAAGTGGCAGTAAGGAAGTGGCAGTAAGGAAGTGGCAGTAAGGAAGTGGCAGTAAGGAAGTGGCAGTAAATAAGTAGCAGCAAGGAAGTGGCAGTAAGGAAGTGGCAGTAAGGAAGTGGCAGTAAGGAAGTGGCAGTAACGAAATGGCAGTAAGGAAGTGACAGTAAGGAAGTGGCAGTAAATAAGTAGCAGCAAGGAAGTGGCAGTAAGGAAGTGGCAGTAAGGAAGTGACAGTAATGAAGTGGCAGTAAGGAAGTGGCAGTAAGGAAGTGGCAGTAAATAAGTAGCAGCAAGGAAGTGGCAGTAAGGAAGTGGCAGTAAGGAAGTGGCAGTAAGGAAGTGGCAGTAAGGAAGTGACAGTAATGAAGTGGCAGTAAGGAAGTGGCAGTAAGGAAGTGGCAGCAAGGAAGTGGCAGTAAGGAAGTGGCAGTAAATAAGTAGCAGCAAGGAAGTGGCAGTAAGGAAGTGGCAGTAAGGAAGTGGCAGTAAGGAAGTGGCAGCAAGGAAGTGGAAGTAAGGAAGTGGCAGTAAATAAGTAGCAGCAAGGAAGTGGCAGTAAGGAAGTGGCAGTAAGGAAGTGGCAGTAAGGAAGTGGCAGTAAGGAAGTGGCAGTAATTAAGTAGCAGCAAGGAAGTGGCAGTAAGGAAGTGCCAGTAAGGAAGTGGCAGTAAGGAAGTGGCAGTAAGGAAGTGGCAGTAAGGAAGTGGCAGTAAGGAAGTGGCAGTAAGGAAGTGGCAGTAAAGAAGTGACAGTAATGAAGTGGCAGTAAGGAAGTGGCAGCAAGGAAGTGGCAGTAAGGAAGTGGCAGTAAATAAGTAGCAGCAAGGAAGTGGCAGTAAGGAAGTGGCAGTAAGGAAGTGGCAGTAAGGAAGTGGCAGTAAGGAAGTGGCAGTAAGGAAGTGGCAGTAAATAAGTAGCAGCAAGGAAGTGGCAGTAAGGAAGTGGCAGTAAGGAAGTGGCAGTAAGGAAGTGGCAGTAAGGAAGTGGCAGTAAGGAAGTGGCAGTAAATAAGTAGCAGCAAGGAAGTGGCAGTAAGGAAGTGGCAGTAAGGAAGTGGCAGTAAGGAAGTGGCAGTAAAGAAGTGACAGTAATGAAGTGGCAGTAAAGAAGTGGCAGTAAGGAAGTGGCAGTAAGGAAGTGGCAGTAAGGAAGTGGCAGTAAATAAGTAGCAGCAAGGAAGTGGCAGTAAGGAAGTGGCAGTAAAGAAGTGGCAGTAATGAAGTGGCAATAAGGAAGTGGAAGTAAGGAAGTGGCAGTAAATAAGTAGCAGCAAGGAAGTGGCAGTAAGGAAGTGGCAGTAAGGAAGTGGCAGTAAGGAAGTGGCAGTAAGGAAGTGGCAGTAATTAAGTAGCAGCAAGGAAGTGGCAGTAAGGAAGTGGCAGTAAGGAAGTGGCAGTAAGGAAGTGGCAGTAAGGAAGTGGCAGTAAGGAAGTGGCAGTAAGGAAGTGGCAGTAAATAAGTAGCAGCAAGGAAGTGGCAGTAAGGAAGTGGCAGTAAGGAAGTGGCAGTAAGGAAGTGGCAGTAACGAAATGGCAGTAAGGAAGTGACAGTAAGGAAGTGGCAGTAAATAAGTAGCAGCAAGGAAGTGGCAGTAAGGAAGTGGCAGTAAGGAAGTGACAGTAATGAAGTGGCAGTAAGGAAGTGGCAGTAAGGAAGTGGCAGTAAATAAGTAGCAGCAAGGAAGTGGCAGTAAGGAAGTGGCAGTAAGGAAGTGGCAGTAAGGAAGTGGCAGTAAGGAAGTGACAGTAATGAAGTGGCAGTAAGGAAGTGGCAGTAAGGAAGTGGCAGCAAGGAAGTGGCAGTAAGGAAGTGGCAGTAAATAAGTAGCAGCAAGGAAGTGGCAGTAAGGAAGTGGCAGTAAGGAAGTGGCAGTAAGGAAGTGGCAGTAAATAAGAAGCAGCAAGGAAGTGGCAGTAAGGAAGTGGCAGTAAGGAAGTGGCAGTAAGGAAGTGGCAGTAAGGAAGTGGCAGTAATTAAGTAGCAGCAAGGAAGTGGCAGTAAGGAAGTGGCAGTAAGGAAGTGGCAGTAAGGAAGTGGCAGTAAGGAAGTGGCAGCAAGGAAGTGGAAGTAAGGAAGTGGCAGTAAATAAGTAGCACCAAGGAAGTGGCAGTAAGGAAGTGGCAGTAAGGAAGTGGCAGTAAGGAAGTGGCAGTAAGGAAGTGGCAGTAATTAAGTAGCAGCAAGGAAGTGGCAGTAAGGAAGTGGCAGTAAGGAAGTGGCAGTAAGGTAGTGGCAGTAAGGAAGTGGCAGTAAGGAAGTGGCAGTAAGGAAGTGGCAGTAAATAAGTAGCAGCAAGGAAGTGGCAGTAAGGAAGTGGCAGTAAGGAAGTGGCAGTAAGGAAGTGGCAGTAAGGAAGTGACAGTAATGAAGTGGCAGTAAGGAATTGGCAGTAAGGAAGTGGCAGTAAGGAAGTGGCAGTAAGGAAGTGGCAGTAAGGAAGTGCCAGTAAGGAAGTGGCAGTAAGGAAGTGGCAGTAAGGAAGTGGCAGTAAGGAAGTGGCAGTAAATAAGTAGCAGCAAGGAAGTGGCAGTAAGGAAGTGGCAGTAAGGAAGTGGCAGTAAGGAAGTGGCAGTAAGGAAGTGGCAGTAAGGAAGTGGCAGTAAGGCAGTGGCAGTAAGGAAGTGGCAGTAAGGAAGTGGCAGTAAATAAGTAGCAGCAAGGAAGTGGCAGTAAGGAAGTGGCAGTAAGAAAGTGGCAGTAAGGAAGTGGCAGTAAGGAAGTGGCAGTAACGAAATGGCAGTAAGGAAGTGACAGTAAGGAAGTGGCAGTAAATAAGTAGCAGCAAGGAGGTGGCAGTAAGGAAGTGGCAGTAAGGAAGTGACAGTAATGAAGTTGCAGTAAGGAAGTGGCAGTAAGGAAGTGGCAGTAAGGAAGTGGCAGTAAGGAAGTGGCAATAAGGAAGTGGCAGTAAGGAAGTGGCAGTAAGGAAGTGGCAGTAAGGAAGTGGCAGTAAAGAAGTGGCAGTAAATAAATAGCAGCAAGGAAGTGGCAGTAAGGAAGTGGCAGTAAGGAAGTGGCAGTAAGGAAGTGGCAGTAACGAAATGGCAGTAAGGAAGTGACAGTAAGGAAGTGGCAGTTAATAAGTAGCAGCAACGAAGTGGCAGTAAGGAAGTGGCAGTAAGGAAGTGGCAGTAAAGAAGTGACAGTAATGAAGTGGCAGTAAGGAAGTGGCAGTAAGGAAGTGGCAGTAAGGAAGTGGCAGTAAGGAAGTGCAAGTAAGGAAGTGGCAGTAAGGAAGTGGCAGTAAGGAAGTGGCAGTAAGGAAGTGGCAGTAAATAAGTAGCAGCAAGGAAGTGGCAGTAAGGAAGTGGCAGTAAGGAAGTGGCAGTAACGAAGTGGCAGTAACGAAATGGCAGTAAGGAAGTGGCAGTAAGGAAGTGGCAGTAAGGAAGTGGCAGTAAAGAAGTGGCAGTAAGGAAGAGGCAGTAAAGAAGTGACATTAATGAAGTGGCAGTAAGGAAGTGGCAGTAAGGAAGTGGCAGTAACGAAATGGCAGTAAGGAAGTGGCAGTAAGGAAGTGGCAGTAAGGAAGTGACAGTAAAGAAGTGACAGTAATGAAGTGGCAATAAGGAAGTGGCAGTAAGGAAGTGGCAGTAAGGAAGTGGCAGTAAATAAGTAGCAGCAAGGAAGTGGCAGTAAGGAAGTGGCAGTAAAGAAGTGACAGTAATGAAGTGGCAGTAAGGATGTGGCAGTAAGGAAGTGGCAGTAACGAAGTGGCAGTAACGAAATGGCAGTAAGGAAGTGGCAATAAGGAAGTGGCAGTAAGGAAGTGGCAGTAAAGAAGTGTCAGTAAGGAAGTGGTAGTAAGGAAGTGGCAGTAACGAAGTGGCAGTAACGAAATGGCAGTAAGGAAGTGGCAGTAAGGAAGTGGCAGTAAGGAAGTGGCAGTAAGGAAGTGGCAGTAAAGAAGTGACCGGAATGAAGTGGCAGTAAGGAAGTGGCAGTAAGGAAGTGGCAGTAAGGAAGTGGCAGTAAGGAAGTGGCAGTAAATAAGTAGCAGCAAGAAAGTGGCAGTAAGGATGTGGCAGTAAAGAAGTGACAGTAATGAAGTGGCAGTAAGGAAGTGGCAGTAAGGAAGTGGCAGTAACGAAGTGGCAGTAACGAAATGGCAGTAAGGAAGTGGCAGTAAGGAAGTGGCAGTAAGGAAGTGGCAGTAAAGAAGTGGCAGTAAAGAAGTGGCAGTAAGGAAGTGGCAGTAAGGAAGTGGCAGTAAGGAAGTGGCAGTAAGGAAGTGGCAGTAAGGAAGTGGCAGTAAGGAAGTGGCAGTAAGGAAGTGGCAGCAAGGAAGTGGCAGTAAGGAAGTGGCAGTAGAGAAGTGACAGTAATGAAGTGGCAGTAAGGAAGTGGCAGTAAGGAAGTGGCAGTAAGGAAGTGGCAGTAAGGAAGTGGCAGTAACGAAGTGGCAGTAACGAAATGGCAGTAAGGAAGTGGCAGTAAGGAAGTGGCAGTAAGGAAGTGGCAGTAAAGAAGTGGCAGTAAGGAAGTGGCAGTAAAGAAGTGACAGTAATGAAGTGGCAGTAAGGAAGTGGCAGTAACGAAGTGGCAGTAAGGAAGTGGCAGTAAGGAAGTGGCAGTAAATAAGTAGCAGCAAGGAAGTGGCAGTAAGGATGTGGCAGTAAAGAAGTGACAGTAATGAAGTGGCAGTAAGGAAGTGGCAGTAAGGAAGTGGCAGTAACGAAGTGGCAGTAACGAAATGGCAGTAAGGAAGTGGCAGTAAGGAAGTGGCAGTAAGGAAGTGGCAGTAAAGAAGTGGCAGTAAGGAAGTGGCAGTAAGGAAGTGGCAGTAAGGAAGTGGCAGTAATGAAGTGGCAGTAAGGAAGTGGCAGTAAGGAATTGGCAGTAAGGAAGTGGCAGTAAATAAGTAGCAGCAAGGAAGTGGCAGTAAGGAAGTGGCAGTAAAGAAGTGACAGTAATGAAGTGGCAGTAAGGAAGTGGCAGTAAGGAAGTGGCAGTAAGGAAGAGGCAGTAAAGAAGTGACAGTAATGAAGTGGCAGTAAGGAAAGGAAGTGGCAGTAAGGAAGTGGCAGTAACGAAATGGCAGTAAGGAAGTGGCAGTAAGGAAGTGGCAGTAAGGAAGTGACAGTAAAGAAGTGACAGTAATGAAGTGGCAGTAAGGAAGTGGCAGTAAGGAAGTGGCAGTAAGGAAGTGGCAGTAAATAAGTAGCAGCAAGGAAGTGGCAGTAAGGAAGTGGCAGTAAGGAAGTGGCAGTAAGGAAGTGGCAGTAAATAAGTAGCAGCAAGGAAGTGGCAGTAAGGAAGTGGCAGTAAAGAAGTGACAGTAATGAAGTGGCAGTAAGGAAGTGGCAGTAAGGAAGTGGCAGTAAGGAAGATGCAGTAAAGAAGTGACAGTAATGACGTGGCAGTAAGGAAGTGGCAGTAAGGAAGTGGCAGTAACGAAATGGCAGTAAGGAAGTGGCAGTAAGGAAGTGGCAGTAACGAAGTGACAGTAAAGAAGTGACAGTAATGAAGTGGCAGTAAGGAAGTGGCGGTAAGGAAGTGGCAGTAAGGAAGTGGCAGTAAATAAGTAGAAGCAAGGAAGTGGCAGTAAGGAAGTGGCAGTAAAGAAGTGACAGTAATGAAGTGGCAGTAAGGAAGTGGCAGTAAGGAAGTGGCAGTAACGAAGTGGCAGTAACGAAATGGCAGTAAGGAAGTGGCAATAAGGAAGTGGCAGTAAGGAAGTGGCAGTAAAGAAGTGGCAGTAAGGAAGTGGTAGTAAGGAAGTGGCAATAACGAAGTGGCAGTAACGAAATGGCAGTAACGAAATGGCAGTAAGGAAGTGGCAGTAAGGAAGTGGCAGTAAGGAAGTGGCAGTAAGGAAGTGGCAGTAAAGAAGTGACCGGAATGAAGTGACCGGAATGAAGTGGCAGTAAGGAAGTGGCAGTAAGGAAGTGGCAGTAAGGAAGTGGCAGTAAGGAAGTGGCAGTAAATAAGTAGCAGCAAGGAAGTGGCAGTAAGGATGTGGCAGTAAAGAAGTGACAGTAATGAAGTGGCAGTAAGGAAGTGGCAGTAAGGAAGTGGCAGTAACGAAGTGGCAGTAACGAAATGGCAGTAAGGAAGTGGCAGTAAGGAAGTGGCAGTAAGGAAGTGGCAGTAAGGAAGTGGCAGTAAATAAGTAGCAGCAAGGAAGTGGCAGTAAGGAAGTGGCAGTAAAGAAGTGACAGTAATGAAGTGGCAGTAAGGAAGTGGCAGTAAGGAAGTGGCAGTAAGGAAGAGGCAGTAAAGAAGTGACAGTAATGAAGTGGCAGTAAGGAAGTGGCAGTAAGGAAGTGGCAGTAAGGAAGTGGCAGTAAGGAAGTGGCAGTAAATAAGTAGCAGCAAGGAAGTGGCAGTAAGGAAGTGGCAGTAAGGAAGTGGCAGTAAGGAAGTGGCAGTAAATAAGTAGCAGCAAGGAAGTGGCAGTAAGGAAATGGCAGTAAGGAAGTGGCAGTAAGGAAGTGGCAGTAAGGAAGTGGCAGTAAAGAAGTGGCAATGAGGAAGTGGCAGTAAGGAAGTGGCAGTAAGGAAGTGGCAGTAATGAAGTGGCAGTAAGGAAGTGGCAGTAAGGAAGTGGCAGTAAGGAAGTGGCAGTAAATAAGTAGCAGCAAGGAAGTGGCAGTAAGGAAGTGGCAGTAAAGAAGTGACAGTAATGAAGTGGCAGTAAGGAAGTGGCAGTAAGGAAGTGGCAGTAAGGAAGTGGCAGTAAGGAATGGCAGTAAGGAAGTGGCAGTAACGAAGTGGCAGTAACGAAATGGCAGTAAGGAAGTGGCAGTAAGGAAGTGGCAGTAAGGAAGTGGCAGTAAAGAAGTGGCAGTAAGGAAGTGGCAGTAAAGAAGTGACAGTAATGAAGTGGCAGTAAGGAAGTGGCAGTAACGAAGTGGCAGTAAGGAAGTGGCAGTAAGGAAATGGCAGTAAATAAGTAGCAGCAAGGAAGTGGCAGTAAGGATGTGGCAGTAAAGAAGTGACAGTAATGAAGTGGCAGTAAGGAAGTGGCAGTAAGGAAGTGGCAGTAACGAAGTGGCAGTAACGAAATGGCAGTAAGGAAGTGGCAGTAAGGAAGTGGCAGTAAGGAAGTGGCAGTAAAGAAGTGGCAGTAAGGAAGTGGCAGTAAGGAAGTGGCAGTAAGGAAGTGGCAGTAATGAAGTGGCAGTAAGGAAGTGGCAGTAAGGAAGTGGCAGTAAGGAAGTGGCAGTAAATAAGTAGCAGCAAGGAAGTGGCAGTAAGGAAGTGGCAGTAAAGAAGTGACAGTAATGAAGTGGCAGTAAGGAAGTGGCAGTAAGGAAGTGGCAGTAAGGAAGAGGCAGTAAAGAAGTGACAGTAATGAAGTGGCAGTAAGGAAGTGGCAGTAAGGAAGTGGCAGTAACGAAATGGCAGTAAGGAAGTGGCAGTAAGGAAGTGGCAGTAAGGAAGTGACAGTAAAGAAGTGACAGTAATGAAGTGGCAGTAAGGAAGTGGCAGTAAGGAAGTGGCAGTAAATAAGTAGCAGCAAGGAAGTGGCAGTAAGGAAGTGGCAGTAAGGAAGTGGCAGTAAGGAAGTGGCAGTAAATAAGTAGCAGCAAGGAAGTGGCAGTAAGGAAGTGGCAGTAAAGAAGTGACAGTAATGAAGTGGCAGTAAGGAAGTGGCAGTAAGGAAGTGGCAGTAAGGAAGATGCTTTAAAGAAGTGACAGTAATGAAGTGGCAGTAAGGAAGTGGCAGTAAGGAAGTGGCAGTAACGAAATGGCAGTAAGGAAGTGGCAGTAAGGAAGTGGCAGTAACGAAGTGACAGTAACGAAGTGGCAGTAAATAAGTAGCAGCAAGGAAGTGGCAGTAAGGAAGTGGCAGTAAAGAAGTGACAGTAATGAAGTGGCAGTAAGGAAGTGGCAGTAAGGAAGTGGCAGTAACGAAGTGGCAGTAACGAAATGGCAGTAAGGAAGTGGCAATAAGGAAGTGGCAGTAAGGAAGTGGCAGTAAAGAAGTGGAAGTAAGGAAGTGGTAGTAAGGAAGTGGCAGTAACGAAGTGGCAGTAACGAAATGGCAGTAAGGAAGTGGCAGTAAGGAAGTGGCAGTAAGGAAGTGGCAGTAAGGAAGTGGCAGTAAAGAAGTGACCGGAATGAAGTGACCGGAATGAAGTGGCAGTAAGGAAGTGGCAGTAAGGAAGTGGCAGTAAGGAAGTGGCAGTAAGGAAGTGGCAGTAAATAAGTAGCAGCAAGGAAGTGGCAGTAAGGATGTGGCAGTAAAGAAGTGACAGTAATGAAGTGGCAGTAAGGAAGTGGCAGTAAGGAAGTGGCAGTAACGAAGTGGCAGTAACGAAATGGCAGTAAGGAAGTGGCAGTAAGGAAGTGGCAGTAAGGAAGTGGCAGTAAGGAAGTGGCAGTAAATAAGTAGCAGCAAGGAAGTGGCAGTAAGGAAGTGGCAGTAAAGAAGTGACAGTAATGAAGTGGCAGTAAGGAAGTGGCAGTAAGGAAGTGGCAGTAAGGAAGAGGCAGTAAAGAAGTGACAGTAATGAAGTGGCAGTAAGGAAGTGGCAGTAAGGAAGTGGCAGTAAGGAAGTGGCAGTAAGGAAGTGGCAGTAAATAAGTAGCAGCAAGGAAGTGGCAGTAAGGAAGTGGCAGTAAGGAAGTGGCAGTAAGGAAGTGGCAGTAAATAAGTAGCAGCAAGGAAGTGGCAGTAAGGAAATGGCAGTAAGGAAGTGGCAGTAAAGAAGTGGCAGTGAGGAAGTGGCAGTAAGGAAGTGGCAGTAAGGAAGTGGCAGTAATGAAGTGGCAGTAAGGAAGTGGCAGTAAGGAAGTGGCAGTAAGGAAGTGGCAGTAAATAAGTAGCAGCAAGGAAGTGGCAGTAAGGAAGTGGCAGTAAAGAAGTGACAGTAATGAAGTGGCAGTAAGGAAGTGGCAGTAAGGAAGTGGCAGTAAGGAAGTGGCAGTAAGGAATGGCAGTAAGGAAGTGGCAGTAACGAAGTGGCAGTAACGAAATGGCAGTAAGGAAGTGGCAGTAACGAAATGGCAGTAAGGAAGTGGCAGTAACGAAATGGCAGTAAGGAAGTGGCAGTAAGGAAGTGGCAGTAAGGAAGTGGCAGTAAAGAAGTGGCAGTAAGGAAGTGGCAGTAAAGAAGTGACAGTAATGAAGTGGCAGTAAGGAAGTGGCAGTAACGAAGTGGCAGTAAGGAAGTGGCAGTAAGGAAGTGGCAGTAAATAAGTAGCAGCAAGGAAGTGGCAGTAAGGATGTGGCAGTAAAGAAGTGACAGTAATGAAGTGGCAGTAAAGAAGTGGCAGTAAGGAAGTGGCAGTAAGGAAGTGGCAGTAAGGAAGTGGCAGTAACGAAGTGGCAGTAACGAAATGGCAGTAAGGAAGTGGCAGTAAGGAAGTGGCAGTAAGGAAGTGGCAGTAAAGAAGTGGCAGTAAGGAAGTGGCAGTAAGGAAGTGGCAGTAAGGAAGTGGCAGTAATGAAGTGGCAGTAAGGAAGTGGCAGTAAGGAAGTGGCAGTAAGGAAGTGGCAGTAAATAAGTAGCAGCAAGGAAGTGGCAGTAAGGAAGTGGCAGTAAAGAAGTGACAGTAATGAAGTGGCAGTAAGGAAGTGGCAGTAAGGAAGTGGCAGTAAGGAAGTGGCAGTAACGAAGTGGCAGTAACGAAATGGCAGTAAGGAAGTGGCAGTAAGGAAGTGGCAGTAAGGAAGTGGCAGTAAAGAAGTGGCAGTAAGGAAGTGGCAGTAAAGAAGTGACAGTAATGAAGTGGCAGTAAGGAAGTGGCAGTAACGAAGTGGCAGTAACGAAATGGCAGTAAGGAAGTGGCAGTAAGGAAGTGGCATTAAATATATGCGTAGTGCCAAGTAAATAAATTAATGTCAGCATAAACATGCAACTCTTTTTTAGCTGGTCGATTTCGTTCAACATGGGTCGGCAAAAAGTCGTCTTGTGACAAGACGTCTCACTCAGTACGCCATTGAAAAAAGTTATATTGATTCTCGACAATGGAAAAATAACCACAAAATTAATGTCGTTATCTTCTGTTCTTTCAGTAGCGTGGCTAACAGGAGGGAGGGGTGACTCTATTGTTCTCGGAATAGCATTTCATTTGAAAGTCAATTATTCGGCAAATTTTCGGTTTAAAATCACTGAGCAAAATCACATCTAAATAGAACTTGAACTTGAGAAACTAAGAAAAAAGTAATTATTTGTTTTTTGTTTAATAAATAAAACATGTTTGACAATAGAAAAAATATATTGTGGTCCATCAAATCCACTACATCTCTTCAAGGTCTTTCAATAACCATGTTTCTGTGCTCTTATATCACATAGCTTTTGGGCCATTCACTAACTGCGCGTTATATATATGTGTTTTTTTTCAAAACTGTCAGTTATTCAAATGGCTTCTCCGCAGCCACTAAGCAGTTGCATAGTTTTTATATCCAAAATTCTAGTGATATTGGAATTACTCGTTTTCGCTCGTCTAGTATTGTGTGTATTGTGTGTATTGGAATTCCGGTTTGATATCGACAAGGTGCGACATGCAAAAACATATGCTGAAGGAGAAAGGCATTGTATTCAGTCAAGACTGAAAGAAAAATAACGTATAAACAGTTTTCTATCAGAAACGAACGGGTTTGGGCCGGTACAATCTACAAAACGTGTCACAGATCTTCATGAATGAAGAGAGTCTACGAAGGTTTGAGCCTGTACGATCTATAAAACGTGTCACAGTTCTTTGTGAATATAGGTGGTCTACGAAGGTTTGGGCCGATGCAATCTACAAACGTGTCACAGTTCTTCATGAACGAATTGTGTCAAACGTGTCACAGTTCTTCATGAATGAATTGGGTCTACGAAGGATTGGGCCGGTGCAATCTACAAAACGTGTCACAGTTTCATGAATGAATTGGGTCTACGAAGGTTTGGGCCGGTGCAATCTTCAAACGTGTCACAGTTCTTCATGAATGAATTGTGTCAAACGTGTCACAGTTCTTCATGAATGAATTGGGTCTACGAAGGTTTGGGCCGGTGCAATCTACAAAACGTGTCACAGTTTCATGAATGAATTGGGTCTACGAAGGTTTGGGCCGGTGCAATCTACAAACGTGTCACAGTTCTTCATGAATAATGAATTGGGTCTACGAAGGTTTGGGCCGGTGCAATCTACAAAACGTGTTACAGTTCTTCATGAATGAAGGGGTCTACGAAGGTTTGGGCCGGTGCAATCTACAAAACGTGTTACAGTTCTTCATGAATGAAGGGGTCTACGAAGGTTTGGGCCGGTGCAATCTATAAACGTGTCACAGTTCTTCATGAATGAATTGGGTCTACGAAGGTTTGGGCCGGTGCAATCTACAAAACGTGTCACAGTTTCATGAATGAATTGGGTCAACGAAGGTTTGGGCCGGTGCAATCTACAAACGTGTCTCAGCAGTCTTCATGAATGAATTGGGTCTACGAAGGTTTGGACCGGTGCAATCTATAAACGTGTCACAGTTCTTCATGAATGAATTGGGTCTACGAAGTGTTGGCTTGAACATTCAGGTATCTAGTAGTGACATAGTAAGTAAGGTTTACACAGCTGGAACATTTTTGTGTATATGCTTTTATTAACGTTTAATGATCCACCATTTGATTGCCGTCATGTTAGACACACTAAGGTTATTATAATAAAGACTTAACTTGTCCTATTTTACTGAATTTTAACGATATTATTTTACACTGATTCGGTGAGTGTTGACGGTCTTTGCTGGATGGATTCTTTTGAGCAATCACTCGCCGTGAGACGGGTATCGCGGCTCCAAATTATCATTGGAAACTGGTTTATTGAACGCTGAAATGAACGAAAACAATGAGAATATGCATTACAGCAATTTTAATATGTTGATGTCGATCAGTAGTTGAATAAAATACCAGAGGTTTCTTATTTTAATTGGAATATAACTATGCGTCCTTTGAGGCACAGATTCGACTTTGTACCCTAGCGTTTTATCAATAGTTTGACTTTACTACTTTACCTTCCTTTGGGGACTGATCCCTTGGAACCTGGAACTTCTGACGTGGGACGCGCTCAAGGGACTCATCATGTCGATACTTCCAAGCCATAATTGCATTAACATTGGGAATGACTGCAAAGAGGAGGAAACTGGCCAGTAGAAGATGCTTCATGATTGTATTTCAGGAATTGTAGATCGATCTAAACAAATAAGAATATATTTGCATTATCATACGTCAGCACTGGTCAGGGTATCATCCCCCCCTCCTCGTTTTCTAACTCTTCGTCGGAAAATCGACTGCCCAAAGATTCGATTGTGCTTCGTATCCTCCAGCCCAAGGTGGATGGCTTTACACAAGAATAAAGGAGATGCAACAGTTTCAGTCCTCAGTCTCACTGATAATAACTCACTAATTAACAATACTGGATTTGGGAACTGAACAACACGGGGTGACAACGTTTTTCTACGAAACGAATCAGTTCGATTTATGTAGGACACTCGGTGAAGCTGGGTTTCTTTTAAAGCAGTCATGGGCAAATACCTATAAATCTAGTGTCACTGACTAAATGAGGAATTTCGGCTACGAAACATGTCATACCTTTCAACGGAGGTTTTGGCTGTTGTTGACGTTGTAAAGTTTCGAGAACTATGATAGGTAATGGATAGCATACGTGTGCTTTATCGACGAAACCTCTGAAGATTTGTGATTGACATTGCCGCTTTTCGTAGCCAATCAACAACGACCGACAGTTATTGAGGGATGGGCAATAACAAATGACGACGCATAATCAGTAACTATGGTATTTAGATGCTCAATACAAGAAACACCGTTACCTGTTTCCTTTAACAAACTTCAAATGAATGTGCTTAGCTATTCAGACAAAACTATTAAACTAACAAACTGCAGCTCAAAACATATTATTTCATCATGTAAAATGAAAAAGAAAACGAAAAGAGTTGATCGGCTGAAAGTGATTCTACTTATCAGTCGCGTGCAGTAAGCCAGACGAGAGGAAGATTTGCCTCAGGGTAAAAAGGAACAAACATTCAACATACAAGGCATAGCGAATCGTGCAAATATCATCTACCTATCGCATACAATAATACAATAATACAATAAATTTATTAGCATTTCCCAACAGGGATTTTCAATACTAAGTTTCAAATATAGGATTAAATAAGTAAAACATTAACCTAATTACAAGACAAAGTTTATATAATACTAAATACAAGGAAATATATATATAATATATAATATAATAATAATATAATATGTCATCAAATAAAGATCTCAGTTGTAATTGAAGATTTCCATTCATGGTTGAAAATATTGCAGGAATCCCGACTGAAATAATAGTACAGTGCATACTATATGTTCAGGCATTTTCTGACTTTATGTGGCGGCATGACTTTAATAATTAATACAATGTTTAATAAATGTACTAACACATTGAGGGAAAGAGGGATGTACATCCTACTGTAACTAGCTACCGTGGTAACGGTTAAGTGAGTGAATCAGTTTATTGAAGTTGTTATCGTACAAAACGGTTCAACTGGCTGAAGTTTTGGACTCATAGTCGATTATTTCATCCTTTAGCTTTTATAATTATTAATAGCAGATATTTTGACTGGTAGTAGTTTCAGTATCAGCCATGTATAAAGACATCAATTGACATCAATTGATTTCATTTGAATTAAGATGAATTTTAATAATTATTTGAGACTTGAATTTGCATGATACTGAAACCGACGAGCTGGCGTCGTTAACAATTACATGTTTTTCGCTCATTTCATTTTGAAATTTCAAGTTGCGAAACTCCTCTTCATTCAAGTAGATTCGTTTTCAGAAATAATTGAATTTGTTTTCCTTTGGGTAGTTTGAAGAAATAATTAAAAATTTGCGAACATTTCCCAAATCCGACCCGAGCAACCGCTCATGTCAGAACAGATCGGGCATATGGGATGAACTTTTCCCTCATGGTAAATGCGAACAACACAAACTAAGAGAGATATAAAACCTTCAGATTATAGACTATTTAGACTTTAGTATTTTCAGTATATTTTCACACATTAACTAATATTTAACTAGCGGAAAATCTTACAAAGCAGAATTGTTTATTATAATAGAGAAACATGAGTTCGTGAAAGTTTCAAGGATAGGATTATAGTTGCATTGCTAGTGGAAATGAGTCATAATATAATCGTGTATGGTGTGTACAGATCTAGAAACGGGTCCAACACACGGCAACGTCCGAAAAACAAGAAAAGCAAAAGAACACGTAAATAAAGAGTTGATCAGCTGAACATATTAACAGCAAGTAGTACAACTGGTGTTCAGCTGATTGTGTGAATAAGCCAGACGAAAGGAATATTTGCCTCAGGATAAAAAGGAACAAACATTCAAAATACAAGCCATGGCGAAACGTGCAAATAACATATACCTATCGAACAATTCATCAAATAAAACTATTAAAAGATCAGAATATACATAGAATAATAGGTATCTTTACTGAGTCAAGTTGTTGATTCATACAGTGGTGTATAGAATTGCTTAACAATAAGACCATAATTATTAATTCTGCCAGGATGAGCAATTTCATATTTCGCTAACACTAGCCAGTAACATAACGAAACTCCATTGACACATTATTACCAGTTAGTTATAGTGGTGGCAGCTACAGTTGCACTATTTGTTACAATATAAAATTATAGTTTTGTATGAATGTTATATTTGTAAATAAAATATACTCAGTTAGAAAAAACGTACATCAAACTAATTGAATGTGCCCAGTGATGGCCAAAGTAGCAGACGCTTTCGAGTTGGTCACTAAGCACAGTTCTGATAGTTTCTATATCCGAAAATATGCAGATTTTGGAATTCCTCGTTTTTCCTCGTGTAGCATTGTGTTGAAAATTTCAACAGCTCGTCACATCACACACGAGAATGTATCAAATCGTTGACCAGTTGTACACTGAGTTCGTGTTATCGACAAGAATGATGTACGACATGCCAAATTAAAAAAATATGCCGAGTGAAGGTGAAATGCATTTCATTGTATTCAGCCAGTCAAGACTGAAAAAGAAATCACTTATATATTTGATTAGTTTGTTTGTTTCTTCAACCAAAACATTTTTATTTTAAAACCAAGCTTTCGGACACATGGTCCATCTTCAGGGTGTAAAATGGTAGTAATTCGTCAAAACTAACGGCTATTACGTTGTAAACAAATAGCGCGCGCAAACAAAAACAAAAACAAAACAAAAAGACAATTTGCGCGAGCAAGGAAATTAGCAAGTTAAGAATGTGTGATAGATGACAGATTAAAATTTCTTAAATAGAGCAGTGTAATTTTGTGGCAAAATTCTGCCAGTGTCTCTGTTACTAATGGCATCTGTACTCTTAGCAATGTGGCATGCTTCTGACCATTTCCTTTGGTGCCATCTTGTTTCTACTTCAAGGATCTTGGTGTTATTCCAGGAGATGGAATGTCCTGTATTGTGTGCGTGTTCCGCGAGAGCTGACTTGTCGGTCTTGTTAAGTCTAACATAGGACTGATGTTCCTTCTGTCTTGTGGCCAAAGATCTACCGGTCTCTCCGATGTAAAACGTTTTCACATTCTCCGCACGGGATGGAATAAATCACTCCGGTCTTCTTTTCTTTTGGTAGCGGGTCTTTAGGCTTGGACAAGATATGTCTCAGCGTTGTTAGTGGTTTTACGCAGACTTCAATCCTGTGGCTTTCTAGGACACGTTTGATTCTTTCTGTTGTACCTTGCACGTACGGTAAAAGTGCGAAACCTTTTCGTTCTTCCGTGTCAGATTTCTTCTCAGCTATCTTTCGGTCTTTTATGGATAAACTGCCGTGGGTATCCATTAGCAGCGAGAGCTCTACCAATGTGAGTGCGTTCTTTGTCTTTGTGGCAATCTTTCGAAAGCAAGTTGTTGGTTCTGTGGACTAAAGTGCGCACGACAGCCGCCTTGTGCTGAGGAGGGTGATGACTTGAAAAGTGAAGATACCGATCTGTATGTGTCTTTTTCCTAAAGATGGAGACGTCAATGGTGCCATCATCAAGAACCTTATTAAGCGTGTCTAAGAAAGGGAGGCCATCATCAGAGTAGCGTTCTACGGTGAACTTGATGTTGGGGTCTTGGCTATCCAGGTGTTGGTGGAAAGCATTGATCTGATCTTTTTGAATGACGCAAATTGTGTCGTCCACATACCGTCCATACAGGCTGGGAGGGTTGGTAAAAGTCGCCAGTGCTCTGGATTCCAGCTCTTCCATGACTACAATCAGCGACAAAATTGAATGACACCCCTTTGTTATATGTCTCAAAAATGGCTTTTTAAGATAAATCAATAATCAACCCCTCCTCCCCCCTGCCCCCTTTGTTCAATGTTGTTTTTTTTGTCAATTTTTTTTGGGCGGAACATTGTCTACCTCAACATTGAATAGGGGAGGGGGGATGGAACATTTATAACTCCCCATAAGGGGCTTATTCCGTCAAATTCACCTTTAAAGACAATTTAGTATCTAAGGGTGTCATCTATTTTGTCGCCAATTGTCTGTCACGCCACCTATGCATTTGCGTTATCCATCTAGCACGCTTACTAGTGTTATATGTCAATAATGTATAAAATTGAATGCATATGCTGTAGAGGATTATCCCTACGCGAAATAAAGTCGGTATAATTCAACATATCATTAAATGGTGAGCAATATATACCTGAATCAGATTATTTGTTTCCGCATTACTATCCACTATCATTTGCGCGCGGACTGTTTCAAAGAGTTTTGTATACGTGCGTGACTTTTAAAACTGGGTTTGAATCACGTAATCATTGCTGTCAAACTTTCACACAACCATTAAACCCTCTGAAGATATTAAATTCGAAAAGTATCACTAATGACGTTAGGCGATTGGGTAATGTACACCTATATACGAATGAACCATTTCCAGAGCTCAGTTGAAGTACGTAATTACTTTCTAGGGGGAGGGGGACGGCAAACACGGGGAGGGGATGGAGTTATCACTACTAAGTATTAGAAGGATACCATGATAAGGACTTATCATGACTGTAAGCAGTGTATTATAATACTCTCGTCGCAAGCTCCTCGGTAATACCGCAGCATAGATATATATTGCTATAAGTGCCTCGATTTAACCATTTTTAAAATACTATCTGCGAAAGCTCCTCGCGATTGAACCATTTTTAAATGCTTAAAATACTCTCGTCGCACTGAAGCACATACGTGACATCATGACAGTGTGAATGACATTGAACAGTATCGGTCTACGGTCAACAAACGTTACTTAGTTATTATCAAGTCATATCCTTTATAAATAAGCGTTGACCGTTGACCGATACTGTTCAATGTCATTCACACTGTCACTGACGTCACAGTGAAAGGACGGATATCCGCTTAATCCAGGATATAATGTATGTACATACTTATGTAAATGGACAAGAACATGGAGAGGTCGATATACAGACTAGCGTTTTGAAATAGATATGTCAATATAATTAAAATGCAAAATTTACACATGCTTGGATCGCACGACGAATGCGTCTTTCCTCGCGCTCGTTAAATTTCCTTCGACGTGCAGC
>JAUJYZ010001072.1:52494-73869 GCA_033675265.1 Actinostola sp. cb2023
ACAGACGCGTTCCGTGCATTAACACTACTATCAGGATCACACAGACGCGTTCGTTGCATTAACTGCCTACTATGGGATCACCAACAGAACGCGTTCCGTGCATTAACACGACTATGGCGATCACACAGACACCCGTCCCCGTGCATTAACGCTACTATGGGATCACACAGAACGCGTCCCGCGTGCATTAACCTACTATGAGATCACACAGAACGACCTCCCGTGCATTAACGCTACCTGCATGGGATCACACAGCAACGCGTCCCCTGCATTAAACACTACTAGCATGGGATCACACAGACGCGTCCCGTGCATAACAACTATGGGATCCACTACTGCATTTAACACTACTATGAGATCACACATACGCGTCCCGTGCATTAACACTACTATGGGATCACACAGACGGCGTCCCGTGCCATTAACACTACTATGGGATCACACAGACGCGTCCGTGCATTAACACTACTATGGGGATCACACAGACGCGTCCCGTGCATTAACACTACTATGGGATCACACAGACGCGTCCCGTGCATTAACACTACTATGGGATCACACAGACGCGTCCCGTGCATTAACGCTACTATGGGATCACACAGACGCGTCCCGTGCATTAACACTACTATGGGATCACACAGACGCGTCCCGTGCATTAACACTACTATGGGATCACACAGACGCGTCCCGGCATTAACACTACTATGGGATCACACAGACGCGTCCCGTGATTTAACCCACTACCTTATGGGATCACACAGACGCGTCCCGTGCATTAACACTACTATGGGATCACACAGACGCGTCCCGTGCATTAACACTACTATGGGATCACACAGACAACGCCGTCAGCCCGTGCATTAACGCTACTATGGGATCACACAGACGGCGTCCCGTGCATTAACACTACTATGAAATCACACAGACGCGTACCCGTGCATTAACACTACTATGGGATCACACATGACGGCGTTCCGTGCATTAACACTACTATGGGATCACACAGACACGTCCCGCTAGCATTAACACTACTATGGGATCACACAGACATGTCCCGTGCATTAATGAGCACTACAGATCACACAGACGCGTTCCGTGCATTAACACTACTATGGGATCACACAGACGCGTCCCGTGCATTAACACTACTATGGGATCACACAGACGCGTCCCGTGCATTTAACAACTACTATGAGATCACACAGACGCGTCCCGTGCATTAACACTACTATAGGATTCACACAGACTAGCGTCCCGTGCATTAACGCTACTATGGGATCACCACAGACAGCGTCACCGTGCATTAAAACACTACTATGGGATCACACAGACGCGTCCCGTTGCATTAAGCACTACTATGGGATCACACAGACGCGTCCCGTGCATTAACACTACTATATGAGAATCACACAGACGCGTCCCGTGCATTAACACTTACTATGGGATCACACCAGACGCGTCCCGTGCATTAACACTACTATGGGATCACACAGACGCGTCCCGTGCATTAACACTACTATGGGGGATCCACAGACGCGTCCCGTGCATTAACACTACTATGGGATCACACAGACGCGTCCCGTGCATTAACACTACTATGGGATCACACAGACAACGTCCCGTGCATTAACACTACTATGGGATCACACAGACGCGTCCGTGCATTAACACTACTATGCATGGGATCACACAGACGCGTCCCGTGCATTAACACTACTATGGGATCACACAGACGCGTCCCAGTGCATTAACACTACTAGGGGAAACAGACGCGTTCCGGATTAACACTACTATGGGATCACACAGACGCGTCCGCTGCATTAACACTACTATGGGATCACACAGACCGCGTCCCGTGCATTAACACTACTATGGGATCACACAGACACGTCCCGTGCATTAACACTACTATGGGATCACACAGACGCGTCCCGTGCACATTAACACTACTATGGGATCACACAGACGCGTCCCGTGCATTAACACTACTATGGGATCACACACGTACCGTGCATTAACACTACTACTATGGGATCACACAGACGCGTCCCGTGCATTAACACTACTATGGGATCACACAGACTACGTCCGTGCATTAACACTACTATGGGATCACACAGACGCGTCCCGTGCATTAACACTACTATGAGATCACACAGACACAGTCCCGTGCATTAACACTACTATGGGATCACACAGACGCGTCCCGTGCATTTAACACTACTATGGGATCACACAGACGCGTCCCGTGCATTAACACTACTATGGGATCACACAGACACGTCCCGTGCATTAACACTACTATGGGATCATCACACAGACGCGTCCCGTGCATTAACACTACTATGGGATCACACAGACACGTCCCGTGCATTAACACTACTATGGGATCACACAGACGCGTCCCGTGCATTAACACTACTATGGGATCACACAGACACGTTCCCGTGCATTAACACTACTATGGGATCACACAGGACACGTCCCGTGCATTAACACTACTATGGGATCACACAGACGCGTCCCGTGCATTAACACTACTATGGGATCACACAGACACGTCCCGTGGGCATTAACACTACTATGGGATCACACAGACACCGTCCCGTGCATTAACACTACTATGGGATCACACAGACGGGTCCCCGTGCATTAAACACTACTATGGGATCACACAGACGCGTCCCGTGCATTAACACTACTATGGGATCACACAGACGCGTCCCGTGCATTAACACTACTATGGGATCACACAGACGCGTCCCGTGCATTAACACTACTATGGGATCACACAGACGCGTCCCGTGCATTAACACTACTATGGGATCACACCAGACACGTTCCGTGCATTAACACTACTATGGGATCACACAGACGCGTCCCGTGCATTAACAGCCTACTATGAGGATCACACAGACACGTCCCGTGCATTAACACTAACTATGGGATCACACAGACGCGTCCCGTGCATTAACACTACTATGGGATCACACAGACGCGTCCCGTGCATTAACACTACTATGGGATCACACAGACACGTCCCGGCACTTAACAACTACTATGGGATCACACAGACGCGTCCCGTGCATTAACACTACTATGGGATCACACAGACACGTCCCGTGCATTAACACTACTATGGGATCACACAGACGCGTCCCGTGCATTAACACTACTATGGGATCACACGACGCGTCCCGTGCATTAACACTACTATGGGATCACACAGACGCGTCCCGTGCATTAACACTACTATGGGATCACACAGACGCGTCCCGTGCATTAACACTACTATGGGATCACACAGACACGTCCCCGTGCATTAACCACTACTATGGGATCACACAGACGCGTCCCGTGCATTAACACTACTATGGGATCACACAGACCGCGTCCCGTGCATTAACACTACTATATGGGATCACACAGACGCGTCCCGTGCATTAACACTACTATGGGATCACACAGACACGTCCCGTGCATTAACACTACTATGAGATCACACAGACCGCGTCCCGTGCATTAACACTACTATGGGATCACACAGACGCGTCCCGTGCATTTAACACTACTATGGGATCACACAGACGCGTCCCGTGCATTAACACTACTATGGGATCACACAGACGCGTCCCGTGCATTTAACACTACTATGGGATCACACAGACACGTCCCCGTGCATTAACACTACTATGGGATCACACAGACACGTCCGTGCGTGCATTAACACTACTATGGATCACACAGACACGTCCCGTGCATTAACACTACTATGGGATCACACAGACACGTCCTGTCATTAACACTACTATGGGATCACAACAGACGCGTCCCGTGCATTAACACTACTATGGGATCACACAGACATGTCCCGTGCATTAACACTACTATGGGGATCACAACAGACACGTCCCGTGCATTAACACTACTATGGGATCACACAGACACGTCCCGTGCATTAACACTACTATGGGGATCACACAGACGCGTCCCGTGCATTAACACTACTATGGGATCACACAGGACACGTCCCGTGCATTAACACTACTATGGGATCACACAGACGCGTCCCGTGCATTAACACTACTATGGGATCACACAGACGCGTCCCGTGCATTAACACTACTATGGGATCACACAGACGCGTCCCGTGCATTAACACTACTATGGATCATCACACAGACGCGTCCCGTGCATTAACACTACTATGGGATCACACAGACGCGTCCCGTGCATTAACACTACTATGGGATCACACAGACGCGTCCCGTGCATTAACACTACTATGGGATCACACAGACGCGTCCGTGCATTAACACTACTATGGATCACACAGACGACGTCCCGTGCATTAACACTACTATGGGATCACACTAGACACGTCCTCCGTGCATTAACACTACTATGGGATCACACAGACACGTCCCGTTGCATTAACACTACTATGGGGATCACACAGACGCGTCCCGTGCATTAACACTACTATGGGATCACACAGACACGTCCCGTGCATTAACACTACTATGGGATCACACAGAACGCGTCCCGTGCATTAACACTACTATTGGGATCACACAGACGCGTCCCGTGCATTAACACTACTATGGGATCACACAGACGCGTCCCGTGCATTAACACTACTATGGGATCACACAGACGCGTCCCGTGCATTAACACTACTATGGGATCACACAGACACGTCCCGTGCATTAACACTACTATGGGATCACACAGACAGGCGTCCGTCGTGCATTAAACACTACTATGGGATCACACAGACACGTCCCGTGCATTAACACTACTATGGGATCACACAGACGCGTCCCGTGCATTAACCTACTATGGGATCACACAGACGCGTCCCGTGCATTAACACTACTATGGGATCACACAGACACGTCCCGTGCATTAACACTACTATGGGATCACACAGACACGGCGTCCCGTGCATTAACACTACTATGGGATCACACAGACACGTCCCGTGCATTAACACTACTATGGGATCACACAGACGCGTCCCGTGCATTAACACTACTATGGGATCACACAGACGCGTTCCCGTGCATTAACACTACTATGGGATCACACAGACGCGTCCCGTGCATTAACACTACTATGGGATCACACAGACGCGTCCCGTGCATTAACACTACTATGGGATCACACAGACGCGTCCCGTGCATTAACACTACTATGGGATCACACAGACACGTCCCCGTGCATTAACACTACTATGGGATCACACAGACACGTCCGTGCATTAACACTACTATGGGATCACACAGACGCGTCCCGTGCATTAAAAACTACTATGGGATCACACAGACACGTCCCGTGCATTAACACTACTATGGGATCACACAGACGCGTCCCGTGCATTAACACTACTATGGGATCACACAGACACGTCCCGTGCATTAACACTACTATGGGATCACACAGACGCGTCCCGTGCATTAACACTACTATACTATGGGATCACACAGACGCGTCCCGTGCATTAACACTACTATGGGATCACACAGACACGACCCGTGCATTAACACCTATGGGATCACACAGACGCGTTCCGTGCATTAACACTACTATGGGATCACACAGACACGTCCCGTGCATTAAAACACTACTATGGATCACACAGAACGTCCCGTGCATTAACACTACTATGGGATCACACAGACACGTCCCGTGCATTAACACTACTATGGGATCACACAGACGCGTCCCGTGCATTAACACTACTATGGGATCACACAGACACGTCCCGTGCATTAACACTACTATGGGATCACACAGACGCGTCCCGTGCATTAACACTACTATGGGATCACACAGACACGTCCCGTGCATTAACCACTACTATGGGATCACACAGACGCGTCCCGTGCATTAACACTACTATGGGATCACACAGACGCGTCCCGTGCATTAACACTACTATGGGATCACACAGACACGTCCCGTGCATTAACACTACTATGGGATCACACAGACGCGTCCCGTGCATTAACACTACTATGGGATCACACAGACACGTCCCGTGCATTAACACTACTATGGGATCACACAGACGCGTCCCGTGCATTAACACTACTATGGGATCACACAGACGCGTCCCGTGCATTAACACTACTATGGGATCACACAGACACGTCCCGTGCATTAACACTACTATGGGATCACACAGACGCGTCCCGTGCATTAACACTACTATGGGATCACACAGACCGCGTCCCGTGCATTAACACTACTATGGGATCACACAGACGCGTCCCGTGCATTAACACTACTATGGGATCACACAGACACGTCCCGTGCATTAAAAACACTACTATGGGATCACACAGACGCGTCCCGTGCATTAACACTACTATGGGAAATCACACAGACGCGTCCCGTGCATTAACACTACTATGGGATCACACAGACACGTCCCGTGCATTAACCACTACTATGGGATCACACAGACGCGTCCCGTGCATTAACACTACTATGGGATCACACAGACGCGTCCCGTGCATTAACACTACTATGGGATCACACACAGACACGTCCCCGTGCATTAAACACTACTATGGGATCACACAGAGACACGTCCCGTGCATTAACACTACTATGGGATCACACAGACACGTCCCGTGCATTAAAACACTACTATGGGATCACACAGACACGTCCCGTGCATTAACACTACTATGGGATCACACAGACGCGTCCCGTGCATTAACACTACTATGGGATCACACAGACGCGTCCCGTGCATTAACACTACTATGGGATCACACAGACGCGTCCCGTGCATTAACACTACTATGGGATCACACAGACGCCGTCCCGTGCATTAACACTACTATGGGATCACACAGACGCGTCCCGTGCATTAACACTACTATGGGAGTCACCAGACGCGTCCCGTGCATTAACACTACTATGGGATCACACAGACGCGTCCCGTGCATTAACACTACTATGGGATCACACAGACGCGTCCCGTGCATTAACACTACTTATGGGATCACACAGACCGCGTCCCCGTGCATTAACACTACTATGGGATCACACAGACGCGTCCCGTGCATTAACACTACTATGGGATCACACAGACGCGTCCCGTGCATTAACACTACTATGGGATCACACAGACGCGTCCGTGCATTAACACTACTATGGATCACACAGACACGTCCCGTGCATTAACACTACTATGGGATCACACAGACGCGTCCCGTGCATTAACACTACTATGGGATCACACAGACACGTCCCGTGCATTAACACTACTATGGGATCACACAGACGCGTCCCGTGCATTAAACACTACTATGGGATCACACAGCAGACACGTCCCGTGCATTAACACTACTATGGGATCACACAGACGCGTCCCGTGCATTAACACTACTATGGGATCACACAGACACGTCCCGTGCATTAACACTACTATGGGATCACACAGACACGTCCCGCGGCGTGCATTAACACTACTATGGGATCACACAGACAGACGTCACCGTGCATTAACACTACTATGAGATCACACAGACACGTCCCGTGCATTAACACACTACTATGGGATCACACAGACGCGTCCCGTGCATTAACACTACTATGGGATCACACAGACACGTCCCGTGCATTAACACTACTATGGGATCACACAGACGCGTCCCGTGCATTAACACTACTATGGGATCACACAGACGCGTCCCGTGCATTAACACTACTATGGGATCACACAGACAGGCGTCCCGTGCATTACACTACTATGGGATCACACAGACGCGTCCCGTGCATTAACACTACTATTAACACTACTATGGGATACACAACAGACGCGTCCCGTGCATTATTAACACTACTATGGGATCACACAGACGCGTCCCGTGCATTAACACTACTATGGGATCACACAGACACGTCCCGTGCATTACACTACTATGGGATCACACAGACGCGTGGTGCATTAACACACAGACAGACACGTCCGCGTGCCCGTGCATGGTATCACACAGACGCGTCCCGTGCATTAACACTACTATGGGATCACACAGACGCGTCCCGTGCATTAACACTACTATGGGATCACACAGACGCGTCCCGTGCATTAACACTACTATGGGATCACACAGACACGTTCCGTGCATTAACACTACTATGGGATCACACAGACGTCCCGTGCATTAACACTACTATGGGATCACACAGACACGTCCGTGCATTAACACTACTATTGATCACACAGACGCGTCCCGTTAACACTACTATGGGATCACACAGGACACGTCCCGTGCATTAACACTACTATGGGATCACACAGACACGTCCCGTGCATTAACACTACTATGGGATCACACAGACGCGTCCCGTGCATTAACACTACTATGGGATCACACAGACGCGTCCCGTGCATTAACACTACTATGGGATCACACAGACACGTCCCGTGCATTAACACACTACTATGGGATCACACAGACGCGTCCCGTGCATTAACACTACTATGGGATCACACAGACACGTCCCGTGCATTAACACTACTATGGGATCACACAGACGCGTCCCGTGCATTAACACTACTATGGGATCACACAGAGACGTCCCGTGCATTAACACTACTATGGGATCACACAGACGCGTCCCGTGCATTAACACTACTATGGGATCACACAGACGCGTCCCGTGCATTAACACTACTATGGGATCACACAGACGCGTCCCGTGCATTAACACTACTATGGGATCACACAGACGCGTCCCGTGCATTAACACTACTATGGGATCACACAGACGCGTCCGTGCATTAACACTACTATGGGATCACACAGACGCGTCCCGTGCATTAACACTACTATGGGATGGGATCACACAGACACGTCCCGTGCATTAACACTACTATATGGGATCACACAGGACGCGTCCCGTGCATTAACACTACTATGGGGATCACACAGACACGTCCCGTGCATTAAACACTACTATGGGATCACACAGACGCGTCCCGTGCATTAACACTACTATGGGATCACACAGACACGTCCCGTGCATTAACACTACTATGGGATCACACAGGACGCGTCCCGTGCATTAACACTACTATGGGATCACACAGACACGTCCCGTGCATTAACACTACTATGGGATCACACAGACGCGTCCCGTGCATTAAACACTACTATGCGGGATCACACAGACACGTCCCGTGCATTAACACTACTATGGGATCACACAGACACGTCCCGTGCATTAACACTACTATGGGATCACACAGACACGTCCCGTGCATTAACACTACTATGGGATCACACAGACGCGTCCCGTGCATTAACACTACTATGGGATCACACAGACACGTCCCGTGCATTAACACTACTATGGGATCACACAGACGCGTCCCGTGCATTAACACTACTATGGGATCACACAGACGCGTCCCGTGCATTAACACTACTATGGGATCACACAGACGCGTCCCGTGCATTAACACTACTATGGGATCACACAGACACGTCCCGTGCATTAACACTACTATGGGATCACACAGACGCGTCCGTGCATTAACACTACTATGGGATCACACAGACACGTCCCGTGCATTAACACTACTATGGGATCACACAGACGCGTCCCGTGCATTAACACTACTATGGGATCACACAGACACGTTCCCGTGCATTAACACTACTATGGGATCACACAGAAGCGTCCCGTGCATTAACACTACTATGGGATCACACAGACGCGTCCCGTGCATTAAAAAACTACTATGGGATCACACAGACGCGTCCCGTGCATTAACACTACTATGGGATCACACAGACACGTCCCGTGCATTAACACTACTATGGGATCACACAGACGCGTCCCGTGCATTAACACTACTATGGGGATCACACAGACACGCGTCCCGTGCATTAACACTACTATGGGATCACACAGACGCGTCCCGTGCATTAACACTACTATGGGATCACACAGACGCGTCCCGTGCATTAACACTACTATGGGATCACACAGACGCGTCCCGTGCATTAACACTACTATGGGATCACACAGACACGTCCCGTGCATTAACACTACTATGGGATCACACAGACGCGTCCCGTGCATTAACACTACTATGGGATCACACAGACACGTCCCGTGCATTAACACTACTATGGGATCACACAGACACGTCCCGTGCATTAACACTACTATGGGATCACACAGACACGTCCCGTGCATTAACACTACTATGGGATCACACAGACGCGTCCCGTGCATTAACACTACTATGGGATCACACAGACGCGTCCCGTGCATTAACACTACTATGGGATCACACAGACACGTCCCGTGCATTAACACTACTATGGGATCACACAGACCACGTCCCGTGCATTAACACTACTATGGGATCACACAGACACGTCCCGTGCATTAACACTACTATGGGATCACACAGACACGTCCCGTGCATTAACACTACTATGGGATCACACAGACACGTCCCGTGCATTAAACACTACTATGGGATCACACAGACGCGTCCCGTGCATTAACACTACTATGGGATCACACAGACGCGTCCCGTGCATTAACACTACTATGGGATCACACAGACAGGCGTCCCGTGCATTAACACTACTATGGGATCACACAGACACGTCCCGTGCATTAACACTACTATGGGATCACACAGACACGTCCCGTGCAGTTTAACACTACTATGGGATCACACAGACGCGTCCCGTGCATTAACACTACTATGGGATCACACAGACGCGTCCCGTGCATTAACACTACTATGGGATCACACAGACACGTTCCCGTGCATTAACACTACTATGGGATCACACAGACACGTCCCGTGCATTAACACTACTATGGGATCACACAGACACGTCCGTGCATTAACACTACTATGGGATCACACAGACGCGTCCCGTGCATTAACACTACTATGGGATCACACAGACGCGTCCCGTGCATTAACACTACTATGGGATCACACAGACGCGTCCCGTGCATTTAACACTACTATGGGATCACACAGACACGTCCCGTGCATTAACACTACTATGGGATCACACAGACACGTCCCGTGCATTAACACTACTATGGGATCACACAGACGCGTCCCGTGCATTAACACTACTATGGGATCACACAGACACGTCCCGTGCATTAACACTACTATGGGATCACACAGACACGTTCCCGTGCATTAACACTACTATGGGATCACACAGACGCGTCCCGTGCATTAACACTACTATGGGATCACACAGACACGTCCCGTGCATTAACACTACTATGGGATCACACAGACACGTCCGTGCATTAACACTACTATGGGATCACACAGACGCGTCCCCGTGCATTAACACTACTATGGGATCACACAGACGCGTCCCGTGCATTAACACTACTATGGGATCACACAGACGCGTCCCGTGCATTAACACTACTATGGGATCACACAGACACGTCCCGTGCATTAACACTACTATGGGATCACACAGACACGTCCCGTGCATTAACACTACTATGGGATCACACAGACGCGTCCCGTGCATTAACACTACTATGGGATCACACAGACGCGTCCCGTGCATTAACACTACTATGGGATCACACAGACGCGTCCCGTGCATTAAAACTACTATGGGATCACACAGACGCGTCCCGTGCATTAACACTACTATGGGATCACACAGACGCGTCCCGTGCATTAACACTACTATGGGATCACACAGACACGTCCCGTGCATTAACACTACTATGGGATCACACAGACGCGTCCCGTGCATTAACACTACTATGGGATCACACAGACACGTCCCGTGCATTAACACTACTATGGGATCACACAGACGCGTCCCGTGCATTAACACTACTATGGGATCACACAGACGCGTCCCGTGCATTAACACTACTATGGGATCACACAGACGCGTCCCGTGCATTAACACTACTATGGGATCACACAGACGCGTCCCGTGCATTTGCATTAACACTACTATGGGATCACACAGACAGCACGTCCCGTGCATTAACACTACTATGGGATCACACAGACGCGTCCCGTGCATTAACACTACTATGGGATCACACAGACGCGTCCCGTGCATTAACACTACTATGGGATCACACAGACGCGTCCCGTGCATTAACACTACTATGGGATCACACAGACGCGTCCCGTGCATTAACACTACTATGGGATCACACAGACGCGTCCCGTGCATTAACACTACTATGGGATCACACAGACACGTCCCGTGCATTAACACTACTATGGGATCACACAGACGCGTCCCGTGCATTAACACTACTATGGGATCACACAGACGCGTCCCCGTGCATTAACACTACTATGGGATCACACAGACGCGTCCCGTGCATTAACACTACTATGGGATCACACAGACACGTCCCGTGCATTAACACTACTATGGGATCACACAGACGCGTCCCGTGCATTAACACTACTATGGGATCACACAGACGCGTCCCGTGCATTAACACTACTATGGGATCACACAGACGCGTCCGTGCATTAACACTACTATGGGATCACACAGACACGTCCCCGTGCATTAACACTACTATGGGATCACACAGACGCGTCCCGTGCATTAACACTACTATGGGATCACACAGACAACGTCCCGTGCATTAACACTACTATGGGATCACACAGACACGTTCCGTGCATTAACACTACTATGGGATCACACAGACGCGTCCCGTGCATTAACACTACTATGGGATCACACAGACACGTCCCGTGCATTAACACTACTATGGGATCACACAGACACGTCCCGTGCATTAACACTACTATGGGATCACACAGACGCGTCCCGTGCATTAACACTACTATGGGATCACACAGACACGTCCCGTGCATTAACACTACTATGGGATCACACAGACGCGTCCCGTGCATTTAAAAACACTACTATGGGGATCACACAGACGCGTCCCGTGCATTAACACTACTATGGGATCACACAGACGCGTCCCGTGCATTTAACACTACTATGGGGATCACACAGACACGTCCCGTGCATAACACTACTATGGGATCACACAGACGCGTCCCGTGCATTAACACTACTATGGGATCACACAGACGCGTCCCGTGCATTAACACTACTATGAGATCACACAGACGCGTCCCGTGCATTAACACTACTATGGGATCACACAGACACGTCCCGTGCATTAACACTACTATGGGATCACACAGACGCGTCCCGTGCATTAACACTACTATGGATCACACAGACGCGTCCCGTGCATTAACACTACTATGGGATCACACAGACGCGTCCCGTGCATTAACACTACTATGGGATCACACAGACGCGTCCCCGTGCATTAACACTACTATGGGATCACACAGACACGTCCCGTGCATTAACACTACTATGGGATCACACAGACACATTAACACTATGGGATCACACAGACGCGTCCCGTGCATTAACACTACTATGGGATCACACAGACGCGTCCCGTGCATTAACACTACTATGGGATCACACAGACGCGTCCCGTGCATTTAACACTACTATGGGATCACACAGACGCGTCCCGTGCATTAAACACTACTATGGGATCACACAGACCGCGTCCCGTGCATTAACACTACTATGGGATCACACAGACGCGTCCCGTGCATTAACACTACTATGGGATCACACAGACGCGTCCCGTGCATTAACACTACTATGGGATCACACAGACGCGTCCCGTGCATTAACACTACTATGGGATCACACAGACGCGTCCCGTGCATTAACACTACTATGGGATCACACAGACGCGTCCCCCGTGCATTAACACTACTATGGGATCACACAGACATCGTCCCGTGCATTAACACTACTATGGGATCACACAGACACGTCCGTGCATTAACACTACTATGGGATCACACAGACGCGTCCCGTGCATTAACACTACTATGGGATCACACAGACACGTCCCGTGCATTAAACACTACTATGGGATCACACAGACACGTCCCGTGCATTAACACTACTATGGGATCACACAGACACGTCCCGTGCATTAACACTACTATGGGATCACACAGACGCGTCCCGTGCATTAACACTACTATGGGATCACACAGACGCGTCCCGTGCATTAACACTACTATGGGATCACACAGACACGTCCCGTGCATTAACACTACTATGGGATCACACAGACACGTCCCGTGCATTAACACTACTATGGGATCACACAGACACGTCCCCCGTGCATTAACACTACTATGGGATCACACAGACACGTCCCGTGCATTAACACTACTATGGGATCACACAGACGCGTCCCGTGCATTAACACTACTATTGGATCACACAGACACGTCCCGTGCATTAACACTACTATGGGATCACACAGACACGTCCCGTGCATTAACACTACTATGGGATCACACAGACGCGTCCCGTGCATTAACACTACTATGGGATCACACAGACACGTCCCGTGCATTAAACACTACTATGGGATCACACAGACGCGTCCCGTGCATTAACACTACTATGGGATCACACAGACACGTCCCGTGCATTAACACTACTATGGGGATCACACAGACGCGTCCCGTGCATTAACACTACTATGGGATCACACAGACACGTCCCGTGCATTAACACTACTATGGGATCACACAGACGCGTCCCGTGCATTAACACTACTATGGGATCACACAGACGCGTCCCGTGCATTAACACTACTATGGATCACACAGACGCGTCCCGTGCATTAACACTACTATGGGATCACACAGACGCGTCCCGTGCATTAACACTACTATAGCGTCCCGTGCATTAACACTACTATGGGATCACACAGACACGTCCCGTGCATTAACACTACTATGGGATCACACAGACACGTCCCGTGCATTAACACTACTATGGGATCACACAGACACGTCCCGTGCATTAACACTACTATGGGATCACACAGACACGTCCCGTGCATTAACACTACTATGGGATCACACAGACACGTCCCGTGCATTAACACTACTATGGGATCACACAGACACGTCCCGTGCATTAACACTACTATGGGATCACACAGACGCGTCCCGTGCATTAACACTACTACTATGGGATCACACAGACGCGTCCCGTGCATTAACACTACTATGGGATCACACAGACGCGTCCGTGCATTAACACTACTATGGGATCACACAGACACGTTCCCCGTGCATTAACACTACTATGGGATCACACACACAGACGCGTCCCGTGCATTAACACTACTATGGGATCACACAGACACGTCCCGTGCATTAACACTACTACTATGGGATCACACAGACACGTCCCGTGCATTAACACTACTATGGGATCACACAGACACGTCCCGTGCATTAACACTACTATGGGATCACACAGACACGTCCCGTGCATTAACACTACTATGGGATCACACAGACGCGTCCCGTGCATTAACACTACTATGGGATCACACAGACGCGTCCCGTGCATTAACACTACTATGGGATCACACAGACACGTCCCGTGCATTAAACACTACTATGGGATCACACAGACGCGTCCCGTGCATTAACACTACTATGGGATCACACAGACGCGTCCCGTGCATTAACACTACTATGGGATCACACAGACACGTCCCGTGCATTAACACTACTATGGGATCACACAGACACGTCCCGTGCATTAACACTACTATGGATCACACAGACACGTCCCGTGCATTAACACTACTATGGGATCACACAGACACGTCCCGTGCATTAACACTACTATGGGATCACACAGACGCGTCCCGTGCATTAACACTACTATGGGATATCACACAGACACGTCCCGTGCATTAACACTACTATGGGATCACACAGACACGTCCCGTGCATTAACACTACTATGGGATCACACAGACACGTCCCGTGCATTAACACTACTATGGGATCACACAGACACGTCCCGTGCATTAAACACTACTATGGGATCACACAGACGCGTCCCGTGCATTAACACTACTATGGGATCACACAGACGCGTCCCGTGCATTAACACTACTATGGGATCACACACAGACGACGTCCCGTGCATTAACACTACTATGGGATCACACAGACGCGTCCCGTGCATTAACACTACTATGGGATCACACAGACGCGTCCCGTGCATTAACACTACTATGGGATCACACAGACACGTCCCGTGCATTAACACTACTATGGGATCACACAGACGCGTCCCGTGCATTAACATTAATTCACAACTGAACGTACTGCATGGGATCACACACAGACACGTCCCGTGCATTAACACTACTATGGGATCACACAGACACGTCCCGTGCATTAACACTACTATGGGATCACACAGACACGTCCCGTGCATTAACACTACTATGGGATCACACAGACGCGTCCCGTGCATTAACACTACTATGGGATCACACAGACGCGTCCCGTGCATTAACACTACTATGGGATCACACAGACACGCGTCCCGTGCATTAACACTACTATGGGATCACACAGACGCGTCCCGTGCATTAACACTACTATGGGATCACACAGACACGTCCCGTGCATTAACACTACTATGGGATCACACAGACACGTCCCGTGCATTAACACTACTATGGGATCACACAGACGCGTCCCGTGCATTAACACTACTATGGGATCACACAGACGCGTCCCGTGCATTAACACTACTATGGGATCACACAGACGCGTCCCGTGCATTAACACTACTATGGGATCACACAGACACGTCCCGTGCATTAACACTACTATGGGATCACACAGACGCGTCCCGTGCATTAACACTACTATGGGATCACACAGACACGTCCCGTGCATTAACACTACTATGGGATCACACAGACGCGTCCCGTGCATTAACACTACTATGGGATCACACAGACACGTCCCGTGCATTAACACTACTATGGGATCACACAGACACGTCCCGTGCATTAACACTACTATGGGATCACACAGACACGTCCCGTGCATTAACACTACTATGGGATCACACAGACACGTCCCGTGCATTAACACTACTATGGGATCACACAGACACGTCCCGTGCATTAACACTACTATGGGATCACACAGACACGTCCCGTGCATTAACACTACTATGGGATCACACAGACGCGTCCCGTGCATTAACACTACTATGGGATCACACAGACACGTCCCGTGCATTAACACTACTATGGGATCACACAGACACGTCCCGTGCATTAAACACTACTATGGGATCACACAGACGCGTCCCGTGCATTAACACTACTATGGGATCACACAGACGCGTCCCGTGCATTAACACTACTATGGGATCACACAGACACGTCCCGTGCATTAACACTACTATGGGATCACACAGACGCGTCCCGTGCATTAACACTACTATGGGATCACACAGACACGTCCCGTGCATTAACACTACTATGGGATCACACAGACACGTCCCGTGCATTAACACTACTATGGGATCACACAGACGCGTCCCGTGCATTAACACTACTATGGGATCACACAGACGCGTCCCGTGCATTAACACTACTATGGGATCACACAGACACGTCCCGTGCATTAACACACTACTATGGGATCACACAGACGCGTCCCGTGCATTAACACTACTATGGGATCACACAGACGCGTCCCGTGCATTAACACTACTATGGGATCACACAGACACGTCCCGTGCATTAACACTACTATGGGATCACACAGACGCGTCCCGTGCATTAACACTACTATAACGGATCACACACAGACGCGTCCCGTGCATTAACACTACTATGGGATCACACAGACGCGTCCCGTGCATTAACACTACTATGGGATCACACAGACACGTCCCGTGCATTAACACTACTATGGGATCACACAGACACGTCCCGTGCATTAACACTACTATGGGATCACACAGACACGTCCCGTGCATTAACACTACTATGGGATCACACAGACGCGTCCCGTGCATTAACACTACTATGGGATCACACAGACACGTCCCGTGCATTAACACTACTATGGGATCACACAGACACGTCCCGTGCATTAAACACTACTATGGGATCACACACAGACGCGTCCCGTGCATTAACACTACTATGAGATCACACAGACACGTCCCGTGCATTAACACTACTATGGGGATCACACAGACGCGTTCCCGTGCATTAACACTACTATGGGATCACACAGACACGTCCCGTGCATTAACACTACTATGGGATCACACAGACGCGTCCCCGTGCATTAACACTACTATGGATCACACAGACGCGTCCCGTGCATTAACACTACTATGGGATCACACAGACACGTCCCGTGCATTAACACTACTATGGGATCACACAGACGCGTCCCGTGCATTAACACTACTATGGGATCACACAGACACGTCCCGTGCATTTTTAACACTACTATGGGATCACACAGACACGTCCCGTGCATTAACACTACTATGGGATCACACAGACGCGTCCCGTGCATTAACACTACTATGGGATCACACAGACACGTCCCGTGCATTAACACTACTATGGGATCACACAGACGGCGTCCCGTGCATTAACACTACTATGGGATCACACAGACACGTCCCGTGCATTAACACTACTATGGGATCACACAGACGCGTCCCGTGCATTAACACTACTATGGGATCACACAGACGCGTCCCGTGCATTAACACTACTATGGGATCACACAGACACGTCCCGTTTGCATTAACACTACTATGGGATCACACAGACGCGTCCCGTGCATTAACACTACTATGGGATCACACAGACACGTCCCGTGCATTAACACTACTATGGGATCACACAGACGCGTCCCGTGCATTAACACTACTATGGGATCACACAGACACGTCCCGTGCATTAACACTACTATGGGATCACACAGACGCGTCCCGTGCATTAACACTACTATGGGATCACACAGACACGTCCCGTGCATTAACACTACTATGGGATCACACAGACGCGTCCCGTGCATTAACACTACTATGGGATCACACAGACACGTCCCGTGCATTAACACTACTATGGGATCACACAGACGCGTCCCGTGCATTAAACACTACTATGGGATCACACAGACACGCACCGTGCATTAACACTACTATGGGATCACACAGACCCGTCCCGTGCATTAACACTACTATGGGATCACACAGACGCGTCCCGTGCAATTTAACACTACTATGGGATCACACAGACACGTCCCGTGCATTAACACTACTATGGGATCACACAGACCGCGTCCCGTGCATTAACACTACTATGGGATCACACAGACGCGTCCCGTGCATTAACACTACTATGGGATCACACAGACACGTCCCGTGCATTAACACTACTATGGGATCACACAGACGCGTCCCGTGCATTAACACTACTATGGGATCACACAGACACGTTCCGTGCATTAACACTACTATGGGATCACACAGACACGTCCCGTGCATTAACACTACTATGGGATCACACAGACACGTCCCGTGGCATTAACACTACTATGGGGATCACACAGACGCGTCCCCGTGCATTAACACTACTATGGGATCACACAGACCGTCCCGTGCATTAAACACTACTATGGGATCACACAGACACGTCCCGTGCATTAACACTACTATGGGATCACACAGACACGTCCCGTGCATTAAACACTACTATGGGATCACACAGACACGTCCCGTGCATTAACACTACTATGGGATCACACAGACGCGTCCCGTGCATTAACACTACTATGGGATCACACAGACGCGTCCCGTGCATTAACACTACTATGGGATCACACAGACACGTCCCGTGCATTTAATTTAACACTACTATGGGATCACACAGACACGTCCCGTGCATTAACACTACTATGGGATCACACAGACGCGTCCCGTGCATTAACACTACTATGGGATCACACAGACACGTCCCGTGCATTAACACTACTATGGGATCACACAGACACGTCCCGTGCATTAACACTACTATGGGATCACACAGACGCGTCCCGTGCATTAACACTACTATGGGATCACACAGACGCGTCCCGTGCATTAACACTACTATGGGATCACACAGACACGTCCCGTGCATTAACACTACTATGGGATCACACAGACACGTCCCGTGCATTAACACTACTATGGGATCACACAGACACGTCCCGTGCATTAACACTACTATGGGATCACACAGACGCGTCCCGTGCATTAACACTACTATGGGATCACACAGACGCGTCCCGTGCATTTAACACTACTATGGATCACACAGACGCGTCCCGTGCATTAACACTACTATGGGATCACACAGACGCGTCCCGTGCATTAACACTACTATGGGATCACACAGACAGCGTCCCGTGCATTAACACTACTATGGGATCACACAGACAGCACCGTGCATTAACACTACTATGGGATCACACAGACGCGTCCCGTGCATTAACACTACTATGGGATCAACACAGACGCGTCCCGTGCATTAACACTACTATGGGATCACACAGACACGTCCCGTGCATTAACGCTACTATGGGATCACACAGACGCGTCCCGTGCATTACATTAACGTGCTACGACTATGGGATCAACACAGACAACGTCCCGTGCATTAACACTACTATGGGATCACACAGACAACGTCCCGTGCATTAACACTACTATGGGATCACACAGACACGTTCCGTGCATTAACACTACTATGAGATCACACAGACGCGTCCCGTGCATTAACACTACTATGGGATCACACAGACACGTCCCCGTGCCATTAACACTACTATGGGATCACACAGACACGTCCCGTGCATTAACACTACTATGGGATCACACAGACACGTCCCCGTGCATTAACCTACTATGGGATCACACAGACACGTTTTCCGTGCTTAACACTACTATGGGATCACACAGACGCCGTCCCGTGCATTAACACTACTATGTGATCACACAGACGCGTACCCGTGCATTAACACTACTATGGGATCACCCAGACGCGTCCCCGTGCATTAACACTACTATGGGATCACACAGACGCGTCCCGTGCATTAACACTACTATTGGATCACACAGACACGTCCCGTGCATTAACACTACTATTGGATCACACAGACACGTTCCGTGACCATTAACACTACTATGCGATCATACAGACACGTTCCTTACATTAACACTACTATGGGATCACAAAGACACTTCCCGTCATAAAACCTACTATGGGATCCCACAGACACGTCTCGGTCCATTAACGCGACTATGTGATCACACAGACACTTCCGTGACTATAACACTACAATGTAATCACACAGGCTCGGCCCGTGTATTAACACTA